>CAUYLG010000819.1:0-29529 GCA_963573385.1 Cacajao melanocephalus
TCCAGATTCATCCATGTCTCTACAAAGGACATGAACTTGTCATTCTTTATGACTGCATAGTATTCCATGGTGTATATGTGCCACATTTTCTTTGTTCAGTCTATCATTGATGGGCATTGGGGTTGGTTCCAGGTCTTTGCTGTTGTAAACAGTGCCACAGTGAACATATGTGTGCATGTGTCTTTATAATAGAATGATTTATAATCCTTTGGGTATATATCCAGTATTGGGATTGATGGGTCAAATGGAATTTCTATTTCTAAAACCTTGAGGAATCACCACACTGTCTTCCACAATGGTTGAACTAATTTACATTCCCACCAACAGTATAAAAGTATTCCTTTTTCTCCACATCCTCTCCAGCATCTGTTGTCTCCAGATTTTCTAATGATCGCTGTTCTAACTGGCATGAGATGGTATCTCAATGTGGTTTTGATTTGCATTTCTCTAATGACCAGTGATGATGAGCATTTTTTCATATTTTTGTTGGCCACATAAATGTCTTTTGAAAAGTGCCTGTTCATATCCTTTGCCCACTTTTTGATGGGGTTGTGTGTTTTTTTCTTGTAAATTTGCTTTAGTTCTTTGTAGATTCTGGGTGGTAGCCCTTTGTCAGATGGGTAGATTGCAAAATTTTTTAATCATTCTGTTGGTTGTCAGTTCATGCTAATGATTGTTTCTTTTGCTGTGCAGAAGCTCTTAAGTTTAATTATATCCCATTTGTTTATTTTGGCTTTTCAGTTATCTCCACCTTTTGAATTTTGTACCATATACATGAATTACTAATCCAAAAAATTTAAACATAAAATTTATTTTTAAAATTAAAAACTAAAGCTAGTTAAATTGTTAAAAACTTACATTTAGGGGAGACAATGAGCTGTCTTGCTAGGGGTATAACATCCTGGAATATCTTGGGAAAAAAAAATTCTAGAGTCATTTTGTAGGGCTGGTTTAGAAGGAGCGCTACGGTCCTGCTAGCACTGAGCTGCTGTTCTTTTGTTTGTTTGCTTGTTTTTATTTACTATACCTGTAACAATATGGATGCACGACCACCAGAAGAAAAGACTGCACCTTAATCACTGGCAAAGCATGCCTCGAGAAGCTTTGCTCTGGGCCATGTTTTTCCAATAAAAATTGGCTTCATGCTTCGCTATCTTTTTTCCCCCTGCTAAGTCCATACAAATGTCAAAATCGCATTCGTATTTCCAGCTATAAAGTTAACATGACCAGCAAAAGGGGAAACTGTCTGCTTCCCAAGACTTGCCTTTACTATGGATTTTTCAAGCATGAAGCTTTTAATAAGCCCTCTGCATGCAGTATTTCATTTCCTTCAGACGAGACACTACCTCACGGCCTCCACACACCCTCCCTTTTGCTCACAGCAGCTGCCACGCCATGTGGAACCTGCCCAGGGTGGTGTCCAGCTCCTTACAGAACCCCACGTTTGAAGAAAAGAGACACAGTAATTAAATTTCTTTAAAGTGGCATGTGTAGCTGCTTCTCTCTAAAACAACATAGTTAAGTGTTTATGCAATTTTGGAGCCTAGCTGGGTACCTGAGCAAAGGCCACCAACATGACAGGGAACACAAATTATTGGAGGATGCTGATAGAGAGGGTTTGGGACTTGGCACTTCTGGGATATCAAATTTTTCTTGTCTCTTTCCTGCTTTTTTTGTTTCGGACTCCCCAAACAACAAATACTATTATTTTTTTCTTCCTGGATCAAATGTGGAATTTAGAGATGACCCTCCAACCCTTTTGGACACCAGTTTTTTATTAAGCATCAGGTGGAGTAGGGTGAGCGTTTCCAGAGACAACTGGCCAAGAAAGGTGGTAAATCAGCATTTTTACAATCTACCGTGAGCTTTGAAAAGGCAAGAGCCTAAATGATACTGCTGGAAATTACAGACCTTACCATCATCACACACTGGGGACATCCGTGTGAGAAGGGGCCTTTTATTTATTCCTCTAGTCACGTTTCCTCTGCTTGGATTGGCAGGGACGGCGCAGGGACTGCCTGCATTACATTCAGGACCCTTCATTGTCACAGGCATCATCGGTGTAACACGGGCAAAGGATATCGTTTATCTGCTGCCAGTACTGCTTCCCTCTCTTTTGGAGGGCAGCTGGAGGGTGAGAGAAGAATTTGAAAGTCATAGAGCAGTTTTAGAAGGGAGAAGAAAATGTAGATAGCAGTCCTAGGACCCCTTTGTGTGTTTTGGGCCCTTGCCAAAATATCAGTGTTGGCTTCCACGTAGGTGAGGTCTAATTTTGGTTCTTTAACATTAGCAGCAAGGCAGAAAGTTCAAGATATGAAGAGACACCAGAGACTCTCTAAAGGGTTTCCTACTTCCCTGTAATTGTTTAGCTGTCTGCTAATAAGATTCTTTCCTTTGTTCCTGTTATTTTCCTTTTATTTTTCATCATCTAAGAAGATGTGAAGAACGAGAGGATTTGGCAACAACGTCACATCTGCCTCAAAGTTAGGATGACTGAGGACAGGGCTCAGTCATCCTTACTTTGGTTACTTCCGTTTTGGGGTTGGGACTGGGAAGTGTGTAGAGGCAGAAATGATTGACTGCTGAGGAAAACATATCAACTGTTTTAAATGTGGTTCCTCTGGGCCTATCCTCTTTTCTTCAGCAGCATGGTTAAACAATAATGAAGACCCGATTTGGATAGAGAAACTTCTTCCAGGAAATTTGCAAGCATCATTTGTTCTGTTTATTGCCAACAGTGTGAAATTCATCTTTCTGAGAAAGGTACATGCAGAGCTCAGTGTACCTTTACTTCAATAAGAGTTAACATTTAAAATTTGCTAATCCCATTCGTTTCCCCAAAGAGAAAAATATCACTAATTTTGCAGCAAGTGCCCCATATTTCATGGAATATAATGTCATTCACTATAAGAAACACTAAGATTACCAAAAAGGAAAAAATGCTGTCAGTTAAATGTATATAATATCCTTCTCTCACTTAAGGTTTTTATTTTCTACTTATTGAAAGAACTATTTTAGACTTGTTTAGGCATAAATTTTTATGATATAGCACTCTTATGCATTTCTAAAAAAAGAAAAGATAGCAAATTAAATTGGTTAAAGTATTCCTAAAATTTCTTTATATTCAGATACTGACTCTCCGGAAAACTTTGACTCGAGGCAGTAGATATCATGATTTTTTTTTTCCACATAAAACTGTTGTCTACAGCATCATGAGTGCCAGTGATGTATTTTTTAAGAAAATGCTCCAACCAACCTTTCCAGGAATTCCATCCAAACCACTGACACCTACCTTTCTACTCTGGATGCACACACACACCATGGCACCCCCATCTTTACTGCTATCTGACCAGGAGGGATTTTTTGAGAGATGCCTCCCCATTTCAAAGATGTAAAACATGGAGCAGGGGAATCTGTGCCATACCTTTAACATCTTGCCCTATAGATAGGGATTTGGCAATGGTTTCCCATATTACTATGATAGTCTGCAATGGACAGGTACTGATCTTGTACCTTATATGCCATAATACCTCACTCCAATTGTAGGATTCATTTATTCATTTATGCATCCATCGATATGCCCAGCTATATAACATACAGGTCCCCAGATAGTGGTCTATGGCCTGTTAGGAACCAGGCCACACAGCAGGAAGTGAATGGCAGGTGAGTGAGCGTTACTGCCAGAGCTCTGCCTCCTGTCAGATCAACAGCAACATTAGATTCTCACAGGAGCATGAACCCTATTGTGAACTGTGCATATGAGGGATCTAGGTTGCATGCTCCTTACTAGAATCTAATGAGGTGGAACAGTTTCATCCTAAAACCATCCCTCCTCCCCAATCCATGGAAAAATTATCTTCCATGAAACTGATCCCTGGTGCCAGAAAGTTTGGGGACCATTGATATAACACATGCATTGAAGACCAAATATTCCTCAGGCATACTGAGAGTACAAAGATACAGGGTCCTGGCCTTAATGAAATTGCGACCAAATTGAAAAATAGACTTAAACCTAGTAGTGATTAATACATTATGGTGTCATCAGTGAAACAGTGGAGATATGTAAAAGGTACTTATTACAAAAAAAGCCACCATAGCACGTGCATACTTAAGTAACCTGCATGATCTGCACATGTACCCCAGAATTTATAATAATAAAAACTAAAAAAAAAGCAATAGTTAGAGTATGGTGGGATCAATGAAAGAGACATGTAATAGGTACTTTTTACAAAGAAAGTATCTTTGCTTGGGTGGGCTGAACCGAGAGGAGACCTAGACCTGCTGTTGAGGGCAAGGAGATTCCTGGTGGAGGAAAGAGCTTGCCTTCAAAAGCAATCCAAACATATGTCTTCGCTACATTGCACTCAGGTAGAGGGCACTGCCTAGGTAGAAGCACCACTGTCGATCCCTGACTGGTGCTATTGTGCTGTTCACAATGCAGTCAGGCCCTTCACTTTTGTAGACCTCTCAAGATTGGTGAACCATAGCCTTAAACAGGAGGCGTGCTCTAACTTCCATGGCAAACCAGGATAAATCAGAGAGAAAATTGGAAACGTGGGCCAGAGCCAACTGGGCTAACCCAGGTATGCGGTGGCCCCAGAAGAAGCTAAGCCACAGAGCACATGGCACTAAACCAGGGCATGTGACCTTGGGGCTGACACTCAAGAAATGATGACAGCATTTCCTGGCAGACACACTGTTATGACTAGCCAGCCAGCAGCATTTGTAGTGAAATCCAGTCAACAACTGCAAGAAAACAGGTCTTTCCCTAGAGCTGGGGGAAGAGTCACACCTTAGTCATAGGGATTCCACAGATGTTCCTGTCTAGGGAAACTGGGACAGTTTAAGGAATCAGGGTAGAATCTGGTCCTGGGAAAACTCAGATTGTTCAATGTGCCCCCACTAAAATCAGTAGCTTATCCCAGGCACGTAGGCTTCATGTTGCAAGACTAGGGCTCAATCCTGTCCTGTTTGCCACCTCTTCCTCTGGGAGGCAGGAGACCTCTAAGAGACTCCCAGAACTGCTCGGGATTGGCCCAGAGAATTTCTCAAACTAAACTTAGAGGGAGCAGTAATACTCATATTTTTTAGAGGGAATGGAGATTCCTAGATGATAACTACCTAAGTTTATTCAGCTAGTTAGTGGTGGGGTTTGAACCCATGCTTTTAGTTTCAAATTACTTAGGAGACATGTTGATACCTAATAAGAAGGGAGACTCCTTCTCCCTTGAACTTATCAGCCTTGTCCAAAGGGATATCGAATTTTTCCCAAGCTGCTTTTCTTTTTCCCAGTCAGAGGAATATAGGAAGAAATATCCATGGCCCCAACTGCAACTTTCTTACCAGACTGAGTAAATTTTCTTTTTTCTCTTCTTTGATTGGTGCCCACTTTCACTGGGTTACAGTTCACCAGTGGATGGGTTGGCAGGTGCTGTGTGAGATAAAATGGAGCAACAAAGAGAGCAGTGGCTTTCTTCTGTGGGGAAAAGTCCTGGTGCAGCCTGCCTCCATAAGGTGGATCAACATCTGTGCCTGCCATCACTAGTGGATGCATTGCTAGCAGAGGAGCGTCGGTGACTGGTGTTTTCTCCTGCTTCCGGTGGCAGGCACCTCGATCACATTCACTTTCCGAATTCTTCCCTGGGGTTTTCTTCCTCACTCCCTCCCTCGCTCCCTCCCTTCCTCCCTCCCTTCCTCTCTCTCTTTCTCTTTCTTTTCTTTTCTTCCTCTTTCCTTCTTTGTCTCTTTCTTTCTTTCCTTCTTTCTCCTCCCTCCCCTCCTTCCTTCCTCTTTCTTTCTTTGTCTCTTTCTTTCCTTCTTTCCTTTCTTTCTTCTTTCTTTCTGTCTGTCTGTCTGTGTGTCTCATTCTGTCCCCAGGCTGGAATGCAGTTGTGCCATTTTGGCTCACTGCAGCCTCCACCTCCCAGGTTCAAGCAATTCTCCCATCTTAGTCTCCCAAGTATCTGGGACTGCAGTTGCACGCCACCACACCTGACTAATTTTTGTATTTTTAGTGGAGATGGGGTTTCACCGTATTGGTCAGGCTGGTCTCAAACTCCTGACCTCAGGTGATCCACCCGCCTCGGCCTCCCAAAGTGCTGGGATTACAGGCGTGAACCACCACACTCAGCCTTCCCTGGGGCTTTCTATTCTCAAACAGTGTGGCCGCCTGGGCACAGATGTTGATCCACCTTATGGAGGCAGGCTGCACCAGGACTTTTCCCCACGGAAGAAAGCCACTGCTCTCTTTGTTGCTCCATTTTATCTCACACAGCACCTGCCTATCAGTTAATAGCCCAAGCTAGTAGGGGTTGGGTAGCCTAGGCAGCTAAAGAGTAAGAATTGGCAAAAACTACATGATATTTTAAAATTTTTCTTTCTTGTTTTCTTGACACTGACCTACTAAATGTATTTCGAATTGGCTTTTCAATGGGGCAAAGGCAAAGGGGTGGATGTTGGTGTAGGCTGAGACCTTATTTAATCCTTTTGGCATTAGCCATGTTACAAAGTCTTTGCTAGAACAGTCTTTGTTAGTTGCTGTTTTCTAATATTTGGCCATATTTCCTTCTGTGTTTGATATAGAGGATAGAAGAGGTAAGTAATGCAATTCAAGCCCTAAAACCCAAACTCAACCTTAAACCCCTAACAGCACCATCCATGATCAATAGTAGCTATTCAATTAATAGTAGGTACATTTCAGTAAATGCTTTATTATATAAAGAAATTCATGTCCATAGGTATCATTACTATATTTCTTCATCTACAGAGCTCATTAATTTTCACATTTTCTAATTAATTAGTCCAAAGACCGCTTTTACCTCCTAGAAATTAAGATTTGACATTTAGCATATATTACACTCATTCAGTTTCCACATGAGGCACTGACATTTCTAAACCATACCATAGGCTGTTATGAGTTATTCTCATTCACTAGAAGCCAAGATAAACAGTGCATCTTCTGTCTTTTGACAGCGATTGTTTGTTTGGAAAAATGTTTTCTCTGGTAATGTGGCATGAAAATAAAATTACAATAGTCAAAGTTTTGCACACTAAAGAGAAGCAGACAGTGCAGAGTTAAAAGCAGGCAATGAGTCACATCGCTGTTTGGAAAACAATTCCTAAAACACACTAGTAAAATGCCAACTAAAGAGACATTCAGCTACAAAATAACAGTTTCATCTGATCAGAATTTTTGGCACGATGTGAAATTATTTTCTATGATTAGTGCTTCCTACATTACAGAACTTTATTTTCATGAGAGCATTTTTGAAAAGAAAGAGAAACAGAAGTATTTTGCCTTGTAGCAATGTCTTCTTAAGAGTGCCAAAATGTTTCTTTAATTTAAAACAATATCTCAAGTTGAAATTTTCAAGTTAGAAACAAAGATTTCCTCCAGTGATTTGAGGTGTCTTCACAATGCAAAGTTGTTGGACCAAATTTATGTTACCAAAAATATTGAGAATCCTTGCGGTCTACCATGCAATCACTTTGGCTATTTATCTAGTTGATAATAAATAACTGTTTCAACTCAACTTTGTATTTTTGACTTGTTTTTCAACGTTTTAGAAATTCAAAATTATTTCAGGGAAAGGAGCCCTAGGCCTTTTAAATCTCCTCTGAATATATAACTGGTTAATTTACTGTGTGACTTTGGACAAGTCAATTAAATTTGCTAGGCCTTAGTTTCCTCATTTGTAAAATTAAGAGGTTAAACTAGATGGCCCTTAAACTAGTTGGAGATTTGTCTTTGATTTCAATTCTCTTCCCTTTATTGCTTATATTACTTTGGAAAAGAAGGCTGTATTTTATAATATGCCAACCAGATGCAACTGCTGTGTCTCCCTTTTATTCAGACATTTATTTCCATTCCTCTTATTTCATTGACTCTTATTTGCAGTAACAACAAAATGTAGACAAAATGCTTCATGTGTATGAAATAATTTCCGTCTGAGCCTTATCCTCTAACATACTGTGACTTTTAGTAAGGAACTTATGCTTTAGCATTGTGTGAGGACTGGCAAAATGACATTTGCACTACATTTTGGAGTGGAAAAACATCAGCTATGTACCATTGAAAAGCCTGTTATTTTTACCAGATAATGCGCCAACAAGAAAACAATACACCTCTGAGTTCTCAGACTGTTTGGCTGAGTATGCTGATTTGAATGCATATTACTTGAAATATCATTTGCATGTTTACAATTACTTCTGAAATGCCTTCTAAACAATATGCCATTCTAGTTCTGCAAATTGTGGCAGGCAGCCTCTAAGTTTGCCCCATTGAGGCTTACTTCCCCTGTTAAATAGAATTGACCAGCTGGAACCAATAGGAGATTGTGGAATTGCTGGTGTGTGACACCTGAGGCTAGGTACTAAAGGACCTGTGGCTTCCACCTTGCACTTTCTTGAATTCACTTGGGAGGAAGTCAGCCACTAGGCCATAAGGACACTCTGGCAGCTTTATGCAAAGGTACATGTGGTAAGGAAGTGAGACCTCTTGCCAACAGCCAGGACTGACTTGGCAGTGATTGAGAGAGCTGTCTTGGAATCAAATCTTCCCACCCCAGTCAATCCCGCAGATGACTGTTGTCCCAATTGCCATATTTACAGCAATCTCCTGAGAGTCTTTGATTCAGAACCACACAGCTAAACTACCCTGAAATTCCTGAGCCACAGAAATTATGTGAAATGAATATTTATAATTGTTTTAAGTTGCCACAATTTAGGAGTAATTTGTTCTACAGCAACAGATAAGTAATACATAAGCCAAAGAAAATGTAGTGTGTATTTATTTTTTTGGCCAGTAATTCATGTGTGGGAAAGAAAATAACCTTTTTTATTATTCTATAACTCAACTTCATCTCTATTTGAAACTCCATTCTGTCTGATTACAGGGAAAAATAACCTTAATACATTGTAGGATAATTCAGTAACTTCAGATTTTAACTTAGTTAATTTAGAACATATTTTCTTCACGCTCCCATTTGCCTAGGAGTAGCATCTCCGTCTGGAGTCTTACCTAGTGTCACGGTGTCAGGAGTATGTATAGCTGTCTTATTCTTGGTCTTTGTAATATGTCCACTTAAATATTAATGAAAGACATAGGTGACCATAGATACATTACCAATAAGAAATATAAAGGTAGACTTTTCAATATTCTTTCTAGGTCAATGATTTTTACTATTTTATCAGCTCTAATATTTCATTAAAATCCAGGGGAATTATCGAGGGCAAAGAACCAACCTATAAAGTCCAAATTAAAATTCTATGGCTTCCTGCAGAGTTAGAAGGCTGACATTAATTTAAATATGTGAATTATTCCAAAAATCTGTTCTCTTCCTATGTGTCATGGGCGATCTATGAAGTTTTGTCAATACCCCGAAGCTATTCTAGATGGGCAGAAAGTGTAAGAAGCTACTTTAACATGAGTTGATTCTTTAAGTGAATGCTCATTTGGGTAATTACCCTCAATGCCTCAAACTGCCTTCAATATTTTAAGACAAAAAAATTTTTTACCTGCAACTTCAGTGTTCCTGGAATTGCTGTCATTGTTCTCCCTGCAGTCATATAGAAACGAGTATGTTGGATAAATGACAAATAAAAGAGTGACAGAAATGTGGATTATTAGCATTCAGATTGGAGTTGCCACACAGTGAATCACATACTTGGAAGGATATAGCACAAGATTCTTGAAAATAACATTAACGATGACAGTTGATCATGACAAACACTGTAATGTGACACATCCCTTCATATGATCTACCTCAGAAATAAATCAACCCTTACATTACATTTTGTTTGGAGACTTTCCTTTTTGTTTCTTAGCCTTTGTTTCAGTACTAGAATTTAAATGACTTTCATCATGTTCCATGTGCAGTTATATCTCCAGGTCTAGGCCACTTCATTAAAGTAACAGCCTAAGACACATTCCCGTGCACAGCTCTCTTCCTATTTTTATCATGGCAAAAACAATTCACTTGTTAGCCTCTAAAATTCTTATATATGCTGAAGGATAAAAATAATATATTGAGAGAATAATAATGAGAGAAATCCTCTCCTTTTGGAAGACAGAAAATTTCATGGCCCCTTTGTTCTTTTTGTTTTTCTTGCTATTTCTTAATTTCAGAGTAAATATTACTTGTAAAAATCTGAGTTCTCAAACCATACTAATGCACTCTTTTGTATTGCATGCATTTAGATGTGTATTTAATTTTCTGTGATGCATACTTTTCTGTGTTTTTAAATTATCTATTTTGAAGTTGCTTTATCATTTCATATGATTGATTTTGATGCACTTTTTGGTATAGGAAATCTAGTCATAAAGGAATATTGTGACAAATTGCAAAATGTGATGATAGAACAGTAATATTAAGTTCTACAACAATGATTAAATAAAAGAAAAATGATGAAAAAATACTATTATAGGAAGTGTTAAAGCAAGACCTTAAAATGAGATTGTTCCTATTGCATTTTATATCTAAAATTAGTTAGGGAAACATATAAATTATGATGTTTGTGTCAAGGTGAAAGGTAAGGACTATTAGGAGAACAGTGGGTATAATTATTGTAGTAACAAGTGACATGCTGAATTGAGGGAACCATCAATTATCTTGTCCCTTTGAATTTCCGCTACAACATTTGGGACTATGAGTGAAATGTATTCTTGGAGAGATACAGTATTCTATTTAAAGTCAGGGAATTCTACTTTGTGAACAAGGACATCCCATTCCCAAAAATAATTTTCACTGTGATATTTTAGTGCCTTAGAAATACTATTCTGGTTTGGAAATGCTTTTATTCTCTATTGGCTGTATAGATGTTATTTGGAAACATGTAGACTTGCTGTAATTATTGTATCTGTGATGGACTCTATAATCAGAGAAGACTTCCCCTTATCTTCCAAACCATAATCTTAAACACACTCTGTCAACTCTATTACTTTCATTATTACATTCAAAAGTGTCTGTTGAATGGGTAGCAAATATCTGTTCGCATACAAGTATTACAGTCAACTAACAATACATACTAATTGTAAAACACAGCTTGGCAGGTTGCTGATAACCTTATTTATTTGCTTCATAAACTTAGATGGAAAAAACCTAAGCAAAATATCAAACTAAATTCAGCGGAATTTTAAAATGCTGTTATATCACACATGTAACTGAGTTCACCCCAGAAATGCCAGGTGATTTAACATTAGAAAAAATTAAATGTAATTCACCACATTAACGAACTAAAAAAGAAAAGTCACATGCCAACTAAATAGAAGCAGAATAATCATTTGATAAAATACAACACATATTCAGCTTAAAAATACTTAAGCAATCTCTGATAATAGAAGAAAATATTTTTTCTCAACAAAGATTACCTAAAAATACTTAAAGCAAACTCATTGCTAACAGAAAAATATTGGAAGTACACCCTTTAAAATTAAGACCAAAATAAGATGCTCTATCACTGTGCATATTAAACATTTACCAAAGTCCCTTGTCAGTTTAATAGGAAAAAAAGAAACAAAGGCATGAAGATCAGGATAAAAGTAATAAAATGCTCATTATTTTTAGATTGATGATTTACATTATTTATTAAAATAAGAGAATAAAGCAAAATGAGTATATATAAGACCAATATGCAAACATCAATTGCATTTTTAAATGCCAACAAAACTTTGTAATTTTTAAAAAAATGACATTTAATAGAGCAATGAAAAAATATAAGATCCTTGGGAATCTAATAGAAATTGTGCCAAATCTGTTTGGAGAAACTATAAAACTTTATGGAAAGACATAAAAGAAGACTTAATTTGTGAAATTTATCAGATATACAGATAGAAAGATCTAATATGATAAAGATTTTAATTCTGCCTAATCTGATCTATAGTGTCAATACAATTCCAGTTTAAAAAAAAATAGAATTTTTAGACAATTGAAAAGTTATTTTTAAAAGACATAACAAAGAACAAAAAGCCTAGAGCAGGCAATGTGGGAGAGGGATTTACCCCATACACATCAATACTTATTAGAAGGCTTTATTAATTATGGCAGTGTGCTATTGGGGCAGCCTGTATTACAAACAGAAAAGAAAACCCAGAAACATAGACAAGTTTGTCAATACTTGATATATTATGGAATTACTATTCAACAACATTGCTGAGACAATTAGTTACTTATATGGGAAAAAATAAAATTGTATCCCTACCTTACACCATATACGAAATCATTTCTAGATATACTAAAATCTCATATGTGAAAGGTGAAACTTTAAAACATTTAGAAGGAAATACAGGAGAACACTTTTTTTGATTTTGGTATAAGAAAAACAGTTCTTAAAGTTATCTTAGTTTGTTCAGGCTGCCATAACAAAATACCATGCACTGGGTAGCTTATAAACAATAAACATTTATTTCTCACAGTTCTAGAGACTGGGAAGTTCAAGGTTAAGGCACCAACAGATTTTCTGGTGAGGGCCTACTTTTTGGTTCATAGACGTTCTTTTCGCAGTGTCCTCACATGATGGTGAAGCAAATTATTTCCCTTACCCTTTTGCAGGACTTGCCATAGGGGTACCTTGTTTACCCAGCCTGTACCTTTCAACTCCTCATGACAGGGAGCATACAAGCAAATGAGGCCAGAACTAGAGTGCATGAATGCTGGAACCAGGGAACCAGCTGGCTGCTTCAGCACCAGCATGAACAAACTCAACTCATTCACTCGGACCCCCTTGTGTTCATGGAGGTGAGCAGTTGCAGAAGCCAGAGCAAGTGCTTTTGGGTGTCAGCAGGAGCAAAACTCCATGCTGGCCCCACAGCAGTGTCTTTGGGGGTGTCCACGACCTCTGAAGCCCCAGAGGGTGTGATACAATGCTCTTTTAGCTCTGCCATCTGTGGACAGCTTAACTGTCAACAGTTCAGTGGGCTCTCTGCTTTTTTGCATGAGGTGACTGCCTTCCACCAGCAAAGGGCAAGTTCGACAGCCTTTTGTATCCACATTCATGGCACCTTAACTCTTGTCTGGTGTCCAGGAGAAATCAGATCACAGAAACAAATTGAAGGATGGTAAACATGGAGGATTTTATTACCAATTAAAGTGGCTCTTAGCAGGATGGGGAATTGAAAGGGAGATGGAGTGGGAAAGTGGTCTTCTCCTGAAGTCTGGCTGTCTCCAGCAAGGTTCTTCTCTGAAGTTATGCTATCAAGCTGACCCTCTGAAGTCAAGCCACTTCTCTCCAATGTCCAGCCATAGTCTTCAACATGCAACTGCTTCTCCTCTCTCTGCCAGCTGAGTCTGGGGTCTTCATAGGCAAAATGCCTTTATATAAGACCAATATACAAACATCAATTGCATTTTAAACAGGATCGGGGCTGGGTGGGGCCATATGTGGTTTTGGAAAAGGCAACATTCGAGCAGGAAAACAAGGATTGAAGTTCTCGCTTTGAGCCACTTTCAGGCCTTTTGGTTTGAGGGTGGGGCTTTTGTCAGGGACCCACCCTTTTCTGCCTAGAAATTTTCTGCCTCCTGTCCCCATCATTTCCCCTCTCTGAAGAGGCATATCTAACTGCCATTAGAATGTGGACGATGCCTGATCTTAGCTACTTCTTGCTGACAGGGGACATGGTTTTGGGGAGAACGGGCAGTCAGATTCCTCCCAGAGGTCTACCTAAGGGTCCCCAGCAAAAAGGAGCTATCATCCAAGGCTCCAGTTGCCTGACTGTTTGGAGTTTGATGGCATCTAGGCAAGAAGAAACAAATTTTACAAGGTTAAGTATGCATGAATCAAATATGTGTATTATACAACAAAGGGTTAAAAGGAAAGAATGTAGTTCCAAGGATAACAAATAAGACGTGAAATATACTAATCATTCTGAAAACATTACTGTACTCCATGATATGGAACAGAATGAAGGCAAGAACAGCAAGCATAGGCAGGCCCATAAAGAGCCTATCCATGGAAGATTAATTATTAACACTTATCTTTTGTGATTTTTAGCTTTAGGTCCTCAATCTCTTCACATTGGTACTTTAGGTGCTCTTCTGGTTTGCTGGAAGTAACTCTGTTAGCTTCCCAGGACTTTACTCAGATATAATGAATTCAAGAATCTATTCCAGTGACCTATTTTTAAAAACCGAGATGGCCACTTTCATGAGGTTCTCTAAAGTACTATCTGGTCCCAGGGCCTGTTTCTGCAGCTTCCTCCTGATATCAGGGGCTGCCTGAGTAATAAATTTATCCTTTAGGATTAGTTGTCCCCCATCTGAATCAGGAGATACAGAGGTGTTGCTTTATCAAGGCCTCTCTTAGACTTTCCAGGAAGGCAGTGGGATTCTCATCAAATCCCTGGTCTATCATGGATAGCTTGGTATACTTGAGAGCCTTAGTTCTAATGTTGATAAGCCCTCTATTATGCATGCCTGAAAATGTTTCCTCTTCCATTCTCCCATCTTGTCATTGGTATCCCATTTAGGGTCTGCTTCTCTCTCAGTTGGATAAAGTTTGGCCCCTTCCTTGACACTATATGTGATACACAGCTCATCCCCAAATCTCTCCACCACTTGCAGAGTGGCCGGCTTCTCAGTGTTAGGGCTTGATTCAAAAGTAACATAATGTCTTTCTAGAAGAGCTCACATACTTGGGTTAAATTCTGGAAGGCCTCTATATGTCTGTCAGGGTCATTTAAAACTTGCGAAGATATCCACTTAATTTTCCTTAAGTCTTGTAGAGAGAAGGAGACCTGCATCTTACTAGGACCAAATTTACCAGGCATCTGTTAAAGGGGCAAGAGTGAGACTGGGGCTTGTCTAGGGTGAGGATTTCTAGGAGGGGAGAGAGAGAGAGAGAGAGAGAGAGAGAGAGAGAGAGAGAGAGAAACTGGATAGGGAGTATGAAATGGACCTGGAGGAGCAGGGCTAAAGGGAGCTGGTTCCCCTGTCGGAGGTACCTCTGGGGTTTGTTTTTTCAGTTCCCTGGGATTGCCCCCTGTAGCCTCCCCTGAGATGGCAAACAGGGAGGCTGGATCAGTCCTACACTGTTGGCAGAGGTCTGGGTTACTCTGCAAGGTATGGAAAGCCCGCACATATGGGGCGTCAGACCATTTGCCCTCATGTTTACAGAAAAGGTCCAAAGCAGGATGGTATCAAAATGAATGGTTCCTTCCTGAGGCCAAACCAGTCCTTTCTGCAGATCATAATTTGGCCAAACCTTTGTGCAAAGAGCTTTGAGGCATTTTTCCTCCCAAGTCTGAGGGTCAAAGCTGTCCCCGTGATTCAGGATACACTCCAGAGGACTATAGACTGAGGATGGTGAAGATAGTTGGTTGCCCATTCTGAAAGAGGGAAGAAAACGTCCCATTTCCCTTCCCTCTTTCAGCAAAAACTCTGGGTGTGAGAGAGAGAGAAAACAGGTATGGCTCTTTTCCATCTTTTTATCCCTGAGACCCAGAAACCTTAGACGCCACCTATGGGTGCATTTGCAGCCTGCAAACGTGAAGCAGAGAGGGCTTACAAAATAGGAATTACCCTCACTCACCGGTATCTCCATTCCTCCTGCGGTCAGCAACCTTTGGGTGCCCTGGGCCTTATCTATGCCTTGGAGCATGGTCTCCTTTCATGAAGCGGGGGCTTCATTGGCAGGAATTAGTCCTGCCCGTTTACACTGTGCCTGTTGCCTGGCTTCGGTTCCCTCAGATATGGTTTTCCTTTCTAAGACTTCAACCCGAAGTTTATAATTGAGTTTGGGACAAAAAAGTGTCTCGGGGGTGCATGGATTCATTTAGATTAAGTCCCAGACAGGCCTAGCCAAATTTGCAGTTATTAGCCAGTGGAGTCACTCCTCTGCTGCTTTCCTATCATAAGCAGAGGGCTGAGGTAGGAAAAGAACCCTGTTGCATAGAGAAGGAAAGATGAAGAAGAAAAAGTTTAAGGCAGGGAAGAACCTCTCACTCTATGCAAAGAGGTTCCTTCCCCCTTTTTCCTTCTCTGGGTTTGGGCTAAGCTGGACCCCTCAACCAGGGAGAAAAGACTCTGTGGGCATGTAGCAGGAGGGAAAGCAAGTGGGAAACACTGGCCAACTGGCTGTGTGGGGCCCCTGACCCCCGACACTGCCCTGGGGCCCTGGAAATAGCTGCAGTTCTCTCTCACCCCATGTGGACATTGGCTACAGCACATGTGTGTTTTGAACATGCCCAAGTGCCCCAGATGGGAGGGGAGGGGAGAGGAGGGCAGCCACTGTGTGCCACCCATGGGATGCCATCTTGAGATGGAGATGGCACCTCTCAGAACAGCTGGCAATCACATTGTCCTGAATTGCATATCTGGTGGCTAGGCCAAATGCTTATTCTACCTAATAACATTTCTGGACTTTTCAGCAATACCCTTATCATTATAAAAGAAGAAATAGGAGCCATTTCAAACCATGAAAGAATAAAAGGAAAGACACCACAGAAAATATGGGGGTCTTAGTAGATGCTGTAATTGGCAGTCAGGGATGGGGTCCAGTCTGGGGGCTTTCCAACAACAACAAGGAGTAACCTTAGTCAGATGCCTTCAATTGCTTCAGGACTTTATTCCAGTTCCACATGAAGGCTGTATCTCTGTGAAGGGAAACAGAACCAACATTCCTTTCACCTGAAAGAAGAGGTGACAGGGTTGCATCCTGTCCTCAGCAAATGGCATAGCTCAGTGAAGAGACAGATCTGGCAGGTCCTCATTTACTCACTCTTTTGATGTGTCCCAGATGGGCCCAAGATGAGGCAGGATATTTCCTTGACCCCTTCATGGGACTTGGGATAGTGGTGCCTTGTTTACCCAGCTGACAGCTTTCAGCTCCTCATGGGAGGGAGCATACAAATGAATGAGGCAGGAACTGGAGTGCAGGAACACTAGAACCACCAGCCAGCCACTTCAGTGCCAGCAGGGGTGAATTCCACTCACCCAGACCCACTGTGTTCCACCCCTCACTGGAGGGAGCGCACAGGGGAAGGGGTACACGAGCCAGGTGAGTGCATTTGGGAACTAGCAGGAGCCAAACTCTGTGCAGGCCCCCCAGCAGCATCTTACAGGGTGCCTGTGACCACTGAAGCCCCACAGGGAGTGTTACAGTGCTCTTTTAGTTCTGCTGTCCTTGGACCCTTAAGTGTTAACAGCTCCTTGGGCCCTTTGCCTTTTCACATGAGGCAGCTGCTTTCCACCAGTGAGGTCAAAGGGCAAGTGTGATGGCTTTTTGAATCCACACTTCTGGCACCTGAGCTCCTGTGGGGCATCCAGGAGAAATGAGGTCACATGAATGAATTAAAAGATGGTAAATGTGAGGGATTTTATTGCCAATGAAAGTGGCTCTCAGCAGGAAGGGGAAGTGAAAAGGGGATGGGATGGGAAGGTAGTCTTCCCCTGAAGTTAGCCATCTCCAGCCAGATTATTCTCTGAAGCTACCCTATCAAGCTGTCCCTCTGAAGTCAAGTCACTTCTCTCTGATATCCAGCCGTAGTGTTTGATGTCTAGGTGCTGCTTCTCTTCCTGCTGGCTGAGTGTGGGGTTTTTGTAGGCACAAGATGAGGCAGGTAGGGGCCTTGGGTGGTCTGGGAAAAGGCAACATTTGAGCAGGCAAACAGGGAAGTAAGTTCTTACTTTGGGCTGTGGTTTCAGGCTTTTTGGCTTACGGGTCAAGCTTTCTCCAAGGACCCACCCTTTTCTGCCTAGAATTTCTCTTCCTCCT
Source organism: Cacajao melanocephalus (assembly GCA_963573385.1). Lineage (NCBI taxonomy): Eukaryota > Metazoa > Chordata > Mammalia > Primates > Pitheciidae > Cacajao > Cacajao melanocephalus. The sequence goes on from CAUYLG010000819.1 coordinate 17,707, forward strand.
GTCCCTGTCAGTAGAAGGGGCAAGTGGTCTCCCTGGGTCTCTTTTTTTAAGGGTACTAATCTCATCCATCAGGGCTCCACACCCATGAACTGATCACCTACATCACCTTTAAAATGAGAATTTCAGCATATGAATTTTAGGGGGGGCACAAATAGTGAGACCGTAGTAGAATCATGAAACATATAAAGAAAAGATTGATAAAAATTGCCCATATTAAAATCAAGAACTTTCTGTTCATAAAACATTACAATAAAGATAATAAAAAGTCTAATCAAAGCAGTGGGAAGATGTTTGTAACCAATACGATTAATGTATTAAAAGGTCTACATGTCTTAAAACAGGAAAACAATCACATAAGAAAATGGGTAAATCATGTGAGCAGGTATTCCCTAAGAGAGAAAACATGAATGGCCAATAAACATGTAAGAAGTTTCCCAGCCTTATTAGTAACCAGAAAAAACTAAGACCACAATAAAGTGCTGTTTTTCATCCACAAAACGCAAAAAGTAGGAAGTCTGAAATACCAAGCATTGGCAAAAATATGGATAGGCATATACTTTTATACTGATAGTATGAAAGTAGTAATGTAAATTAGTAAGAATGCTGCAAAACACTTTGACATTATTTTGTAGAGATAAACCTTCTCATGACCTGCAATCTGGCATCTAGGTAATCTTGAACTTCCCAGCCTCCAGAACTGTGAGAAATTCTTGCATGTGTGCAGCAATATCTAAATAAAAGAGTCCTCAGGAAGTATTGTTTATAATAAAGGAAATGAAAAAAGTCAAGTGCCTGTCTGTTAGGAGAATGGAATTAGGTCCTATTCATACAATGGAACAAGATGATTGAATCTTAAAAACAAAATGGTGAGTGAAAAAAAAGTTCCAGAAAACTGTACATATTATGAATCAATTTTTATAAATTGCAAAGCAAACAAAACTAAATGATATGTAGTTTAGAGGCATACACATATAGATACATTTTTGTATAAGGCAAGGGAATGATCAACAAAATTCAAGATAGTGTTCATCTCTGTAATATAAAGAAAGTGCCAGAGAAGAATATTTTTAGAAGCAAACATCCTGGAAAAATTCTGATGTCTAGTGAGGTGAAAAGTTTAGAAGAGTTTATTTTAATACTACGTTTCCATGTGTCAAATATTAAACAATAGCCAAAACTAAAGGTCACACTTTATGCCAAGAAAACATATATAGAATAAAAAAATTCAAATACTTCTGATTATTTTTAACTTTAAAAATGAAGAAAGTTATTCAGTGCTAAAAAGAAACAAGATTTCAAGCCATGAAAAGACATGGAGGAGCCTTAAATGCATATTACTAAGAGAAAGGAGCCAGTCTGAAAAGGCTGCTTCCTGTATGATTCTAACTATGTGACATTATGGAAAAGACAGAACTATGGAGAAAGTAAGAAGATCAGTGGTTACTAGGGATTGTAGGGAAGAAGAGATGAATAGGCAGAGGACAGAGGATTTTTAGGGCAAAAAAACTACTGCGTATGATACCATAATGGTGGATACATGTCATTTTATGTTTGTTCAGACCCATAGAATGTCCAACACCAAGATGAATCCTTGGATTTTGAACTTGGAAGATAATAATGGAACTGTGAATTTTGGGTAATAATAATGTGTCAATGCAGATTCATTGATTGTAACAAATGCATCACTCTGGGAAAGGCCATTGATAGTAGGAAAGGCTATGCATGGGGAAAGAAGGGACACATGGGAACTCTTTGTACTTCTGTTCAATTTTGCTGTGAACCTAAAACTGCTCTAAAAAAGAAAATCTGGTTAAAAAAAGGGGGTGGGGGGTGGGGAGTGAAGATTTCTGAAGCAACAAAAGGAAAAAAATATCAAGATGTCCTTAGACTTCTCACAGCAGAATTTAGTATCAGAGACTGTGCAGAAATAGCCACACAATTCTCTCGGTAAGAAAAATTTGGCCCAGCCCATTGCCATTCAAATTTCAACACAAAAGGCATTATCATACATAAAAATCTAGAAACATAGCACTCATGAGCCTTTCCTGGGCGGGGGGGTGAGGTGGCGGGGAATCTAATTGTTGCCAAAATCCAGTCAACTGGAGATTAAGTAAAGAATTTAGATATTGGGAAGTCCTTGTTAAGAACAATGGATCCGTCTTAATATAAAACTAAGAATAACAACTGAGAAGACTGTGGTTACGAAACAGAAGGAAATGGTTGTAATCTCTGACCTGAAAACAAAACAAAACAAAAAACTAAAACAACAACAATAAAGCAGCAAACAAATAGTAGATGTAAAAGAGGAGGATAATGGCATTGCTATTCTATTTCATAGCAGGGCATCATATTGTCAACAACTGAACTAGCTAAATACACACACACACACACACACACACACACACACAAACACACACAAACTCAGTACAGCTTAATGGTCTTCATGTTGCAATTCGTTTTTTAAAAGGCTCTTCTACAAATTAACATCTTGAGAAGTAAAGAAAAATTTTGTAAAAATTAGCAATTCCTTCTTTTTTAGTTTATTTTCTTCTGCCAAATCAAAAAAAAATGACTTCTTATTAAAACACTGTAAATAGTGTTATCCCATTTTTGTCAAGTGATTTTTTTCTCCCTATCTTTCCACATGACTTTTATAATTTCTTCTATCTACGTAGATGAATGTTACCAGTAACACTGATTATTTCTGGTAGTGATATTTGAGGTGATTTCTTGCTTTTTTCATATCTTTTAAAAATTCTTTGACTTATTTATAGTATATGTTTTATTTTAAAATGTAACAACAAAGTAATTACTGAAAAATTATTTTTGTTAAATGGAGAAATAAAACATTTGAAGGTTTTTCATGACTGGATTAATTTAGAGCTGTGGTAATGCATAAGATTGCAATATTCTTAAAAGAACTCTCCATTATGTTCACATCCCTCACAACACGCACAAAGCAAATGTCAAATAAATGTTTCTTAAATAAAATCCCGTATTATTTTCTGGTTTTCTCTTAGATTTGGGAATAGTCTAAGAGAAAAACACCTCTGAGAAATCGTCATTTAAATACTGCTCTACAAATATGCCTAATGAAGTTCATTGTCTGTCTCCTTAAAGCACAACTTCCTCAGTTTGTCTCTAGGTGGACACTAAACCCTGGATAATCATCTTTTGAATCTACACTCAACAATTATTTCATTTATTTGTTCTTTAATTTATCAATCAAGTATCTATTGAGGACCTATCATACATAATAAGTATCTTTCCATGTGTGCATACCGAAGTGGACAGAAAAAATCTCTATCCTTAAAAAGTTTACATTTTTATTTACAAAGGAAATAAACAACATGTACATTTTCAGATGTCAGTAATGCTATGGAAAGTGACAAGGTAGGGGACATAAGGTGGTTTCAGAAGACCTCTTTAATAAGGCGACATTTGAGCAGAAGACATGAGTGACCCGAAGGCATGAAGCATATGGATCCTTCCAGACAAAAGGTTCCAGTGTATAGTACAAGCATTGATCACAGATCTTGGCCTGAGCAAAGAAATGAATAAAGGTACCATTTAATGTGATGAAGACAGGTTTCACAGGATGGGTGGAGCAGAGGTGTATGGAAAATTAAGAGTTTAGTATTAGATATGTTTAGCTTGAGATGCCCATTAGGCAACAAAACTGAAGGGTTGAGTAAACAATTGGATAGATGAGTCTGGAAGTAAAAGTATATCTTGAGTAAATAGTTGGATATAAGAGACTGTAGGTCAAAGCACATGTGTAATTACATTTAATATATATATATAAAGCTGAGTACAGTAACACAGGTTAAAATAATAATGAATATTCTTCCCTACCAAATAGTCCACTTTCAAAATAGAAAATAAATTTCAATAACAGTTTTCTTTCTAAGCAAGGTGCTCTTTCAATGTATGTACAGGAAGAAAAATTTCTGGTTCAAAGCTGTGGTGGGATTATCCTTCTGCATGGTCATTTTAAGCAGCAAAGCAGGGGCTTATCAATAAGGCTTTGCAAAACGGAGGTGTGATCCTTTGCCTTATTGAACCCTATGCTTGCTGGCCTGGCTGTGCACAGCATTCTGTCGCACCCAGTGTCTTTCAAACATAAAGGCCCTGCAGGTTGAAGAGTCACTGTGTCCTTGGAGCCAGTGCTTTGACAAGCCAGTTTGCTCCTGCAATGCGTTTTCAGTGGAGCAGAATAACAAAGAGAAAATTCTGCCAATTAGTGAATGATGGTGGGCTGCAGGGCAAGCTGTGCAGAGCCTCAGTGGCAATTGCACCTAAAGACCGGAACACTCCATTTCCTCTCCCTCTTTGTGTCATGTGGCTCAAACGCCAAGTTTTCATGTTGACATTCATACCAAGCAGTGCCTAAGCAAGACCTCCTCTTTCTCTCTGCCGTCCCACTTCTGATTAACGCTGAGGTTAGGGGATCTATGGATTTCAGTTAGGCTCCACATTGTGACCTGTGGCTAAAATTTGGCCCCAATAGCAACTAAAACTTGTAACCTTGTGGAACATGACACAATTCAGAGTATTAAATATTATAACTCTTCGTATCTAGAAAATGAGTACTATTCCTATGTGCCTCGCAATAAAGCAGGAATATATGTCATACAAAATGTTTATCACAAGGATGTCTAAATATAGAGATAAATGATAGGTATTACCCATTTGGAAGCAAGAAGCTATATACATATATCCATTGTGCAGAATTTATAAGTAAAATCCTAATGTAACCTGAGGTTTCCATAACCCTTGCAGATCTCAAAGTTGACTCAAACTCAACCCCCATCTCCTCATTCCATGGCCAGAGACAATCCAAAATCTTCCTCCTGTGATTTCAATGGGTCATAAAATCTTTACATTTTCATGGTCCCCTCTATCCCTGGTACCTGTGTTCACTTTCAGCGTCTCTCTTTTCCCCCACATGAACTCATACTCAAAACTGAAACCTTTCCTTAATTTTCACAAAACAGATTTGCTTCCGCAAAACATATTGTGGGTTTAGTGTCTTTACAAGAGATTTGAAAGGTAGCAGGTGCACAGCGGGGGAGCCTGGGAGGGGCATTGCACATTGTTCACTATACAGTTTTGGTAATCTCGCTGGTTTTATCCCTGCTCTCCTCCCCTTCTCTCACCCTCAAGGCCAAATGCATTCTTACTTGAGCAGAGTAGTTGCATTATCTTCTTCAAAGACTGGATACCAATAGCCAACAACCATGCCTCATAGGGACTTGCTTATCTCCAACAAATTTATCAGTGTTTTAATCCCAATGGAATGCAACTCTCTTCTTAAGTAAAATCTAGAATTAGCTGCCAAGAAACACCATTTCCTCCATCTTATTACATCAGACTTGAATTAGTTTTCTGTTATGTGGAACTTCTACTCTTTGGTGAGAGAAAGATTTGCAAGAAAGTTAGGTTAATGTTTCTTAATCCTGTGTCCAGAATTTAGAACCACTGAGTTCTGCATTGTGCCTTTTGGCATAGATGCCACTTGTCTATTGAACCAGTTGTTCTCGATCTGGGGTATATTCCTTAGAATTACATGACGTGCTTTCAAAAATCGTAATGGCCAGAATCACTCTAAGTCAATTTCTTGTGAGTGCGATCCAGGTATTAACACATTTCAAAGCTTCCCGGGTAATTTTTAGTGCATTCAATGATGAAGTCTATTATTCTAGATCTTTAAAAATTGTCTAAACAGAAGAAAGAAAATAATTACTAGGAGTTTGAGGTCAGATGAGTTTTATATGTAAGGAAGAGTCTGTGAAAGCAAGGAAGGTGAAGTAGTGAAGTAGCAAAAATCCTTTGAAAGATGTGAAATTAGTCTGCACACAAAAATCACAGCTAAGAAGACAAATTGTCCAGTATGTTCACCAAGGCATTTCAACTTACTCTGTATTCCATCATGAATTTGGGAGGGGACAAAAACAGTCAAACCATAGCAATTCCTAATATGATTGTTATGGTTTGAATGTTTTTGTCCCCTCCCAAATTCATGATGAAACTTAATCCCATTGCAATAGTATGGAGGTGATTGGGTCATAAGAGTTCCACTGTTAGGAATAGGATTAGGTGCCAGAATAAAAGGGCTTAAGGAAGGAGTTCACACCCTTTTTTGTCCCTTCCGTTTCTTGTGCCCTGTGAAGGCACAGCATTTTTCCCTCTAGAGGGTGCAGCAACAGGGCACTACCTTTTAAATAGGGAGACTAAACTTTGCCAACCAGTGTCTCTATCTTGTACTTCCCAGCCTCCAGAACTGTGAAAAATAAATTTCCTTTTTTTGGAAATTACTTTGTCTGTGGCATTTTGTTATAGCGGCACAAATGGACTGAGACAGGGATCTTTCCCTATTAAAAAATTGCCTAATATAATAAAAATTGGTGGGGGCAAAGGGAGATAGAATTTGCTTGGCAAAATGTGCTGCATACTGAATTCAACTAGAATTTGTCCATGACTGAGCTAATTCTTCTCCTCTGCTTTTCACTTATTCTCTTTCTCTGCCACCTAATTGTTCAAATCTGCTTGATTATCTCCTGCCTCTCTGAGTTCCAATTATTCCTCTTAATGCAGATACAATTAACACAATAAACAAAATACATTCTTTTTTATTAATTCACTAAAATGTATTGAACACAGATTGATAAACATTGTGTTAACCATTCCATTTTTTTCTGTTTTAGAATCATCTCCTCATACCCCACCACTAATAAATGTATACTTTTTCTTTGTATTACTTTCATGTTAAATAAAATATGACTGCCTTATTATTTTATGAAACTGAATACAAATTAGTGAAGCATGTAATGACTGTAACAGGTTAATGTTGTCCCTCTCATGTAAACACTATAAAACTTTGCAATATGTTTATTTTCTAGATCTGTTTCTTGGTGGAGAGAAATCTCAGAGGCTGACATGGCAGGTATGTCAAATGTTAACTTTTTAAATGAATTAATACATTTATCCTCAAAAGCTAACATTGATAACCTTCATGCTATTTATCCAAAATGCTCTGTTCACTATAGATGTGTTAGGTGGATAAGACATTATTTACACCTTCATTATCCTTTATTAAAGACTGATGTGTTTTCTCCTATAAGAGCATTCTGAAGGCATTTTTAGATGATTTTGTTGGGTATCATTGCTTTTGTCCTTAAGAGCATGCTATTAGCGTGCTCTTTTTATAAAAATGCCTACTCTGAAACTCTTTGTAAAACTTCTCTGCATTATTATAATATACATGTTAGTATGAACTGATTCTGCAGTGCAACCATGCTTTAGGTAATCTTGCTGTCTTATTAATTCCCATGTTACAGGGCGCTCACACTACAATTTATACATGATTGAGTTATAGTTGATGTGATTCATGAGCCAGATTTCCTTTTGAGGGCTGATGCACTTATTCTCTCATCTAAGTAGAAATGCTGACTGCTGAAACCTTACAGCTGAGTCCTCCTTTAAGAGTTGCCCTTCGAAAGGGAGTCTCTTCACCTAAGGTTAGACCCCTAGTCCAGAGGCAGCCCACATCCAGTGACTGGTCTAGGCAAGGCCACAAAGGTCTGAGTACTTGTTTCGATTCACGACAACTGGAAAGGCCTTTCTCAGCACCAGGGCTTCCTATGATTGTGGCTCAGGCCACATTTGCAGCTACATTGCTTTTCAACTTCTCCTTCTGTTCAATCCTGATTCCCTCACTGTTTACAGGGATTGTTTCTAAGAAGATTCCCAAGTAAATCTCCTATAGGCAAATCTTCCCCTCAGAGTCTTTTCTTGGAAACCAACCTAAGATGGTTGTCACCGTAAATGGTCCTAGGAAAGTAAGGTTTTGAAAGTGGATTGCCTACTGATCTTACTTGTAATAAGGACCACATCACAAGTTGTAGGAGGACTACTGATAGATTTTGGCATGCTGAAGCCATGCAGTTGTTTCAGCTTTCTTCCTTTATAATGTTTGCTTCTTCAAACCCGAGAGGACACGTGTTTTATATATATGGCATTATAATATATATGTATCTCCAATAATGGGGAAGACAGCTCATCATCTTTGCCATATTCTGTTGGTTAGAAGCAAGTCAGAGATCTTGGCCACACTTAAGGGGAGGGGATTATGTGGCCAGCTTAGAATTCTGCCTACCATAGCATTCTTTGGTTTGCACTTAATGTCTAAGTAAAGAAAGATTAAATTTTTTAATTATTAGGAATTTCACCATTTGTTATGATATTGCACAATGTCAGTTTTAAATACAAATATGAGAGCGTTTAACTCAGATGTGAAAACACCAAAATTACACAATTTGTATTTCATAGCTCTTACATGTATATGCCTTTTACTCTTACTGAAACATTGGAAATACTGCATAAAACTAACTCAGCTGGATGTTTGTTTTTTTCCACTTGTTAGGCACATATTCAACCAACATTCTCTACTGTCAGCTTACTGATGAGTAAGAAAAGACTGAAAAATAAACTATGGTTTTCCTATCTTACCCTTTCCCTCTATGCATGTTTTAAGCATTAGTGGTTGTCTAAAACAGGGAAGTAAGCTGGGTAAGAAGGGACATGATTGGGTTTCTTGGTCATTTAGCTTCTTAGAACACCATTGCTTTTTTTCTGTATTCATAGCTAGCTCTGTTTTTTTTTTTTTTTAAAGTAGTCTTGTTCTGTCCCCAGGCTGGAGTGCAGTGGTGCAATCTTAGCTCACTGCAACCTCGCCTCCCAGGTTCAAGCGATTCTCCTGCCTCAGCCTCTCGAGTAGCTGGGATTACAGGCACCCACCACTATGCCCAGCTAATCTTTCTATTTTTATTAGAGACAGGGTTTCACTGTGTTGGCCAGGCTGGTCTCGAACTCCTGACCTCAAGTGATCTGCAGGCCTCAGCCTCCCAAAGTGCTGGGATTACAAGCATGAACCAGTGTGCCTGGCCCTAGTTAGCTCCGGTTCTAACAGAAAGTGTGGCCTCTATGAATTGTCAGCACCCTCATTTACTCAGTCATCAACATCATATGATTAACCTTGTATTTGCTTTGAGTCCCTGTGAACTCCCACATGTCATGGGTCCACTAGAATTTCTTAATCATGGGATATCACAATTACTATCACAAAAGGGGAAGCAAGGAACAGCAGACACACATATTGCACATGTGTCCTTTGCACACACATGCTTTCTTGTCTCATTAAAATTTATTTCTGAAGCTGACATGGTTTGGATGTGTGACCCCTCCAAATCTCCTGTCAAAATGTGATTCCCCAATGTTGGAGGTGGGGCTTAGTGGCAGATGTGTAGGTCATGGGAGCAGATTCCTCATGAATGGCTTGGGGCCTTCCTTGCAGAGTAATGAGTTCTCACTCTTGAGTTCACATGAGACCTAGTTATTTAAAAATGCATGTCATGGCTGGGCACTGTGGCTCACGCCACTGCACTTTGGGAGGCTGAGACAGATGGATCACCTGAGGTCAGGAGTTTGAGACCAGCCTGGCCAACATGATGAAACCCCATTTCTACTAAAAATACAAAAAATTAACTGGTTGTGGTGGTGAGCCGAGATTGCACCACTGCACTCTAGCCTGGGCAACAAGAGCCATGATTCACCCTTCACCTTCTGCCATGATTGTAAACTTCCTGAAGCCTCACCAGAAGCTAAGCAGATGCTGATATCATGTTTGTACAGCCTGCAGAACTGTGAGCCAAGTGAAACTCTTTTCTTTATAAATTACCCAGTCTGCGGTATTCCTTTGTAGCAATGCAAAATAATCTAACACAAAAGCACAAGTTCAAAGATAAAAAGTTATTAAGAATTTCAAGATGGCAATACTAGAGTATTAAACTTCCTGAAAGACCTTTCTGAACATGGCGCCTTGGGCGACTACACAAGTTACATGCCCATGAAGCAGACTTTGCATCCTGTCCAAGTCAAGTCTTTAAATTTTTGTAGCCCCGACTGATGTCTAATTAAACCTTATGAAGAAGCAAACCAGAAACACTCAAGTGAGCCTCTCCCAAATATATGACCCATAGGAACTGTGAGAAATAATAAATATTTATTATGGTAGAACAGATAACAGATATATGAGTCTCAGTAAAGTGCAGACTCATAGATTATAATTCAGAGTCAGGTTGTGGCCCAAGAATATACATTTTAGCGATAATCCCAACCATCAGGAAAATGCAAACCAAACCACAAAGAGTTATCACTTCAGACCCACGAGGCTGGCTAATTGAAAAAGATAATAACCAGTGTTGGTAAGGATGTGGAGGAATTAGAATCCTCACACACTGCTGTGTGTGATACAATGGAACAGCCCCATTGGAAACAGTCTGGATGTTCCTTAAAATGTTAAACATAGAGTTACCATATGATCTAGGAATTCTATTCCTAAGTATATACTCAAGAGATTTGAAAACATATCTCCATAAAAAAATCTCATACACAGAAGATCACCAAAAGGAAGCTTCTCCAGAGTGCAGCTACCACCGAGTGAGACAGAACCAGAGTGATATCCACATCTCTGAGTGAGGTACCGGTTTTGTTTTAAAGGGACTGGTTAAACAGCAGGATTAACCCCCCAAAAAGGCAGTGAAAGCAGCCAAAAAGGCGTCCAGCTGAGGCAAGGTGGGGCACTGCCCCACCTGGAAAGCATATCAGGCACAGAGGAATGGAGGGGCATCACCTCCTCATTCTCTGAATCAGATATAGCAATTCACTCTGAGACTTTGGCAGCACACAGACCAGGAAAACACTGCCTTGCTGAGAACCACCCAGAATTGCAGACCCACGTGACAGCCCAGGCCGGCAGCCCTGGCCAGACCGGTGCCTTGTTAGCGCAGACCAGGGCAGAAATTTGGACTAATACCGATAAAGTTTGTGAAAAGGAACTGTCCGTCCCACAGAAGGGAGAGTTGTAAGTGGGGAGGGGGATACAACCAGACAGGCCCCTCCCTGACAAAATCCAGCAACCAAATCTCTCTCCCAGGAGAGTTTCACAGTTAACACATCCTCCACCCAGGAACAGTGGGCTCAGCAGCGGGAAAGAACCCGCCATTGGGAAGGCAGGGCTAACCCCACCATTACAGAAACCAGGCAAAGAATAAACAGCAGCCTGGCTGAGACCAAGGCAGCTCAGCAGCGTCTCCACAGGCAGACAATGGACAGACTGTCTCAAGTGGCACACTGATACCTGTGTTTAAAAAAAGCCTCATACAGGAGAAATAACCCCAACTTTAACAGAAAGGATCTCCACTCAGAGAAGATGGGAAGAAACCAGTGCAAAAAGCACAAAAACATCAAAGTCAAGAATGCTTCTCCTCCCCAGAGAGATCATAAAGACTCACCAGCATGGCAACAAAACAGGTCAGAAAACAATTTTGACAAGCTGACAGAAGCAGGCTTCAGAAGATGGCTAATAACAAACTTCTCTGAGCTAAAAGAACATGTTTTAACCCAATGCAAAGAAACTAAGAACCTTGAAAAAAATTAGATAAAATGCTAACTAGAATAACCAGCCTAGAGAAGAACATAAACGACTTGATGGAGCTGAAAAACACAGCATGAGAACTTTGTGAGGCACACACAAGTTTCAGTAGCCGAATTGATCAAGCAGAAGAAAGGATATCAGAGATCGAAGATCAACTCAATTAAATAAAAAGAGAAGGCAAGATTAGAGAAAAAAGGGTAACAAGGAATGAACAAAGTCTCCAAGAAATATGGGACTATGTGAAAAGACCTAATCTACGTTTGATAGGTGTCCCTGAATGTGACGAAGAGAATGAATCCAAGCTGGAAAATACTCTTCAGGATATT
>CAUYLG010000821.1:0-59346 GCA_963573385.1 Cacajao melanocephalus
TTTTTTTTTTTTTTTTTGAGACGGAGTCTCGCTCTGTCGGCTAGGCTGGAGTGCAAGGGTGCAATCTTGGCTTACTGCAACCTCCGCCTCCCCGGTGCAAGCGAAGGAAGGATGAATGTTTTTTTGCATCTATTGAGATGATCATTTTTTTTGGTCCTTAATTCTGTTTGCATGATGTATTACATTTATTAGTTTGCATATGTTGAACTATCCTTATATCACTGGTGTAAAAAACCCACTAGATCATGGTGTAATATCTTTGGTGTGTTGTTGGATCTGGTTTGTTAGCATTTTGTTGGGGATTTTTGTGTTACATTCATAGGGACAATCATCTGTAGTTTTCTTGTGTTCTTGTCTGATTTTGATATCAGGGTGATACTGGCCTCATAGAAGAAGTTAAGAAGAATTCCCTCCTTGATATTTTGGAACAGTCTCTGGAAGACTGGTATTAGTTTTTCATTGTATGTTTGATAGAATTTGTCTGTCAATTTATCTGGTCCTGGGCTTTTCTTTGTTGGGAGATTTTTAATTACTGATTTAATCTCACTATCTCTCTACTTCTTATTGACCTGTTTGGGTTTTCTAATTCATCCTGGCTCAATCTTGGGAGGTTGTGTGTCTCCAGGAATTAATGCATTTCCTCTAGGTTTTCTAATTTGCAAGTGTATAGTTGTTCATCATAGTCTCTAATGATCTTTTGTATTGCTTGGGTATTGTTTGTAATGTCTCCTTTTCGTTTCTGACCTTGTTTATTTGTACCTTCTCTCCTTTTCTTTTAGTCTTGCTAGCAGTTTATCAATTTTATCTTTCCAAAGAACACATTTTTTGTTTCATTAATACTATGTATTTTTGAGGGAGTCTATTTTATTTAGTGTTGCTCTGATTTTGTTATTTTCTTCTACTAATTGTGGGTTTGGATGGTTCTTGCTTTTGTAGTTCCATGAATTAGATTGTTAGGTTGTTAATTTGTAACCTTTCTACTTTTCTGATGCAGGCATTTAATGCTATGAGCTTCCCTTTTAGCACTTTTTTTCTGTATCCTGCAGGTTTTGGTATGTTGTGTTTCCAGTTTCATTTGTTTTGAAAACTGGCAGGAACGTCTTTTTTTCTCCTGACTCACAGGCAGTTGTTTTTCTCCTGACCTTTTTCTGGTGTCATGCTGTCCTATTTATTTAGATGGCTTATAAATGTTTTGTTGAAAAATAGAGATTTTAGATAATATATTGTAGCAATTCTGGATACTGCTCATCCCACCCCACCCCTGAGTCTTATTATTGCAAATTATTTCCCCTCCCTGTAGTGTTAAAGGGACATGGATGAACCTAGGAACCATCATTTTCGGTAAACTGACACAGGAACAGAAAATCAAACACCACATGTTCTCACTCATAGGCGGGTGCTGAACAATAAGAACACGTGGACACAGAGAGGGAAGCATCACACACCAGGGTCCGTTGTGGCGGGCTAGGGGAGGGATAGGAGGGTAGGGAGGAAAAAAAATAGCTTGCTGTGTGTTGAATGTGGTATAGATTAAAATGGAAGGAGACTGGAAAAAAAGAATCTCGGATGCTACTTCTCAAATAGGCACAGCCTTGGGTATACCCACAGTCACACTGGAGTGACACTGGTTTTGTTAGAGCTTTCTTCGACTATTCTTTTACTTTACTATCCAGCTGGTAATCCCTACAAATTAATGATTGGTTGTTGTATGGTCTTCAGTAGTGCTTCAGGACTTAAATTGCTGTACAAACTAATCCAATAAAACTCAGGCTCTTTTGAAGAATTTCCTGTGGACCATGATTAAGATTTTTTTCCTGAACCCTCCTGGGCTCTTCCAGCATATTTTTCACAGGCTCTTTTATCTCCCCAGGCCAAATCTCTGAGTCATGACCCTGGAGGTGGGGTATAGAAAATGACATGCTTCTCTCTGAGTGATATTTCACTTTAGCAGCTGAATGCTCAGTGGGTATGTACGTAAACTAACCTCAAATCATCTTGACTTGCCTCTCCTAATGTGGAACCACTGCCTTACAGGAGTGATTGGATCACTGCCAAGAGTGATTTGGACCTCAGTATCCTCAGTGGCACCGTGTCTGAGATGGAGATTTCACCCAAGTGGTGTTCAGATCAAAGAAGGGAAACCCCACCTCTCAGCTACACTCATCTGGAACTTAGGCTTAGTGAAAGGTAGCTGGGGGAAGGATAGGAAATACTGACATCTACCCTTTCCAGAAAGATTGGCCTCTAACTGGGAGTTTGGGGGAGAGGAAGCCCTGTGCTCTTGGCTGCAGCAGTGCAGCAGTCTGGAGTATAGTTCCCATGTTACTGATCTTGGAAAGGGGAAAGAAGTAGCAGATTTCAGCTTGAACACCACAGACTTAACCATTTTTATCAAACTCTAGTAGATTTCCTTGAATAAATGCTTCTTCATTTCGTACATGCCCCCCAGGACCACTTCTAGAGACTTTAAATGGCTGTTTATTTATAATATTTTTTACCATTTTCACTGGGGAGCAGGTCCATGGAAATCCTCACACTGCCATGCTAGGAGTAGAACCCTGATAGTTCTCTTTTTAATAAAATTCATATTCTGACTGAAAAATAACATATGTAGTGATAAGGTGACTCAGTCTGGGTTGCTATAACAAAATACTATAATTGAGTAGTGTATAAGCAATGTAAATTTACTTTCACATTTCTTGAAGCTAGAAGTGCAAGATCAAAGTGCTACCAACTTCAATATCTGCGGAGAGTCCAATTTATGGTTCACATATGGCACTTTCTCACTGTGTCCTCTTCACATGGTAGAATGGGCTAAGCAGTTTGCTGAGACCTCATTTAAAAGGTCACTAATTTCATAATGAGAGCTCTGCCCTCATGATCTCATCACCCCAAAGGCTTCACAACCTAATACTATCACGGTGATTAGGTTTTCAACATAAAATCTTTGGGGAGACACAGACATCCAGACGATAGCATAAAATATAAAGGCAAAAGAGAAAATGAGGGAGGGAGAGAGAGCATATGACACAGAAAATAATAAAAATATTTAAAATGCCACAGTCAACATTTTATTATACATATTTCCAGACTTCTGTCTGTGCACACACACACAGATTTCTTTATAGAATGGGATTAGGTTATACCTACTGTTTTTTAAATTGTTCTTTTCATTTACAAAAGAGGGTAGATGTATTTCATGTTAAATAATATATGCATTTCATCATTTTTAATGTCTTCATAATATTCCGTTACACTGATGTGTACTATGTTTATTTAACCAGCCCTCTTCTGATCAACATTTAGGTTGTTTTATGCATTGCATTATGACAGTGTGTTTTGAAAACTAAACAAGGCATAATTTGCTGGGTTTTTTATCAGTTAGGTAAAAATCAGTGGGTAGTCTATGACCCAATCAATGTGCTTGGATATTACTGAACTTTTTAACATGCTTAGGTAATAACAATTTGTTTAAAAGCTGTAAATAAATACACTCAAATAATCTTTTTCTCCTGTGTGTACTATACAAGAAATAACTTACCTGGCCTAACAAACAGAAAAGCTCATCACACTTCAATCTCTCTCCTTCCTTCTTTCTCCTGCTTCTACCCACCCCCAACCTGATGCAACAAATTTAGGATCCTGTCTCTTCACCATGTTCTTTCCCTATAGAGCCATTCTTGCTTTGTTATATAAAGGCATCCGTATGCTGCAACACTCTGCTCCCCAAGAAAATTGATTATCGTCTGGCATCTTGCTACATCAGTGTCCAGTCAGGAGACAGAAGCTGCACCCATTATTTTATAATACAGCATGAGTTTAAAAGTTAACCAGATGTGAAGTCCTTAAGTAGGTAACTGACAGGAAAAAAAAAGAACTGGAAGGTACCATGAAGGGAGCAAATGCATGAAGCAGGTGTAACCCTCAGTGCAGAGGAAACAAAAGAAAGCAGCTGGAATTATTAAAACTTGGAATCTTAAAGGAGGAAGCTAGATGGAACTGTTGTTTCTTTGTTTGGAGAAGGATCCACATGAATCTGAGACCAGGTTATCTGAGGAGGGGTGCTTCTCAGACAGTGTTAGCATATTTGAGCTTGGAAGAGGGGCACTGCAGAGCTGAAAAGACCTCTAAGAAGAGGGAACTGGAAGACTATTTCTAGTGTGCCTGAGCTCAGAAGAGAGGTCCTGTAGAGCATTTCACACCTCAGAGGAGGATGGTCTGCTAACTGCTGTTGGTGTTTCTGAGCTCTAAAGAGAGGTCCAGGAAAAGTTTTGGGGCACATGACCCAAAAATTTTAACCGCAGGTATATAACCAAAAGCATTTAAAACTGGTTTTCAAGCAAAAACTTTTACACAGATGTTCATAGCATGCCTATTCACAAGAGAAAATGTGAAAATCCAAATGACCAACTGTGGTATATTCATACAATGAAATATTATATATAAAAGGAATGAAATAATGATATGTACTACAATATGAATGAATCTCAAAACCATTATGCTAAGTGAAAGAAGCCAGACACAAAAGGCCACAATAATGTATGATTCTACTTACATGAAATATAAATAATAGGCAGATTCCTAGAGAAAGAAGGCAGATTAATGGTTGACAAAGACTAGGAGAAATGAAGAGTGACTCCTTAATAAGTACAGAATTACCTTTTGGGGGATGAAAATGTTCTGGAACTAGATTGTGGTGATGTTTGTGCAATGTTAGCCTACTAAATACCACTGAGTTGTATATTTTAAAATGGTTAAAATGGTAATTTTTTATGTTATATGTATTTACCCTAATGAAAGTAATTAATTAATTGCCCTAATTAATTAAAGAGCAAGGTAAATGGGCTAAGACCCATACCCTTGAGTAACATTACAAAGTTGCATATAGAAGGGTGGGTTTTAATTGAGGGACAGTATCTTAATAACTGATGTATATTCAATGCAGTTTGTTTGTCAGAGGGAAAAAATGATGTCTGCCAGAGGATCCTGCTCAGGGGATCTGGCTCTCACTGATTATTAATCATGTGGCACATAGTTTCCATGTTGTTAACTTACAATAGTTAGAACAAGTCTGCCACCTGAGATACTCATCTAGTTTTGGGGTGGATCCCACCCCAAATCCAGCTTCCCAGCCTTAATTCAAGACCCAGACCCTGGTGAATTTTGCTACTATGTAAGATTGATGTAACACACCAAGTTAGTTTCTACAGAGAAACCCCCAAACTCAACATGCACCTTCTCTTTCCAACCATGCTCTGAGTTAGTTAAGACTGAAGTAGGGTCTGTAGATTTACATAGTTCTGATGCAGGATAGGCAGTCAAGGAAGTGATCATGTCCTTGGGATGCAGTAACCATGATGACCATACAGTCATCACAGTAAGCCCCAGCATTCTCATTGTAGTTAAGCTCATTCAAGCAAAGCTATCTCCAGTAGGAACTTTCCCCTCTAGAGAGCATGTGCATTTTGATTTTACCTGTCCTCAGACTGACATATTGCTCATTGTAATAGTAAAAAAATACACCCCTGGGTGGAGATTTAAGATGCTAATAAGACATGCGACCTATGAACAAGCATGTACAGGTACTGCACTTGTGCACCCAGAGGACCACCCAGACAGAACCTGCTTACTAGTAACACCTTTTCTCATCTCCTTATAATCATGTAAGACTCCCAGAAAGGGAGTTTCCCCAGTAATAATCAGCATTGTTCTCATCTTTATGAGCAGCCCACCCTGAATTCTGTCTCAGGGTGTACTCTCTGTTCTGCACTAAATATTCTTTTTCCTTTGCAATAAATTACATTATGTTATGTCTCCTTTTCTGTGTGTCTCTTATTTAAATTATTTTAATCTAAAAAGACAGGAACCAAGGGCAACGTTTCTGGTGCCGCGACCTGGAGAGAGGTTGGTCCGCTTCATTGACCAGTTTCCCTTCACCCGAGGCGAGTACTATGACAGTCCCAGACTACCTGATTAACTATGGAAATGTGAGAAGTTCCCTTATCCCCCTAGCAGGGTGTGCAACAGGGGTGTGGCTCGCTTCTTTAGTGACCCGCTGTTCAAACCCTTAGGGGGAGCATACAGAGGAGCAGGTTGTGGGGAGCGTTTTTGGCCTCCGACCCCTCAGCAGGGTCTAGGGTTGAGTGTTTACAGCTCCAGAAGCACCAGTGGGCGTGTATTACAGTGTGCTCTTCCAGCTTTGCCATCTGCAGGTGGTTTGTGTTTATCAGCTCAGTTAGACCCTCTGCCTTATCACAAGGACAGACGGCTTTCCGTATCCCGGGTTCTTGATCTAGTGTACCGGAAAAATCAGATCACACATGCGCTTGGAGGATGAGTGCAAGGTTTTATTGAGTGGTGGAGTAGCTCTGAGCAAGGTGGATGGGGAGCCAGAAGAGGGGGGATGGAGTGAGAAGGTGGTCTTTCCCTGGAGTGAGGCCACCCAGCGGCCTGACTCTCCTCCAACTGTCCCCAGCTGAATTCCATGTAGTCCCTCCTCAATGGCCTGCTGGTGTCTGTTAGTGTGTTCCTCTGCTCCTCTTGACGTCCAGCCGCTTGTGCCTGTGTCCATTAGGGTCTTGGGGTTTTTATGGGTACAGGATGGGGGCGTGGGGGGCCAAAAAGCAACTTTTTGGGTGAGAAAATGGAAAAGCCTGTCCTCATTTAGGTCCGTGGGCACAGGCCTGAGGGTGGAGCCCGCACCAGGGACCTGCCCTTCTCTTTCCAGCAGTTCCCTGCTCCACTCCTGTATCACTATCACTGTTTTCGCCGGCACTGTTTCAGTGAAGTTCTGGGGGAAACGTTTTTAAAGTTGTCTGTACTGCTTATATGAATATATGTGCTGCTCTTCTTTTGATTGCTGCTTCTGTACTAGACATACTAACCACATGAGTTGCTCTCAACATTCAATATTTGCGTTATTTTGCTCCTTAGTTTCGTATCTTTCAGGCCACATTTCAGACTCAGCGCATTTGTTGTCCCTCCAGCAGCACTCGACTGCTACCTAGTGGACATTGTGATGTACTTGTGATCGAGTTTGCTGTTTACAAAATGTTCTCCATTTTCAGGGGCACATTAACACTACCCCAGCCCTCCAGGCTTTATGCATTTTCAAACTCCTTCAGATTTTGTTCTTCAATAGTCTTTCTTTGCTGAACAAAAGATGCACAGTCATGTAGACGCCCACTTGCGAAGATTTCACCCGTGAATTCTAGGTATTATAATTGGCAAACTGGTGAGGTAAGGAGAGGCTTATTGGGGGAGACATCCCAGCTCCCCCTCTAGCAGCAGGGGCCATCTTGGTTGGGCCTGGAGATGTCCAGTGTCGGTGAGACTTAGGATGATGCATGGCAAATGCTCATTACCTCCTAGGGCTTCGGTTTTATTGGATTCAAGGGGGCTCCCTAGACGCCATTGTGGTCCAGCTTTGCTCTTAGGGACACCTATGACCTCCTGGATTTGAATATATGTTTCAAGCGGAACCTCTTATTTCCTTAGGTTTAGTCCTGTCCTCTCTATTGGGATTAGCGGGGTCAGCTATGGGAGGTGGAGCCCTGGGAATCCAGCATAAACTGTCTCAGGAGACTGCAGTGGCCTCACTAGACTCCAGCAACAGTTAGGCTCCCTGGCTGCTCTCTCCTCACAGCTAGACAAGGAGGAACATGTTTGTATCTAAGAGAAAAATGCTGTTTGAATATCAATCCGTCCAATCTGGTCCAAGAAAATATTAAAAATATTATTATCCAGGCAGAAAAAAAATTGAATCTTTAGGAACTTCCGTGGGAACTTAGAAGCAATGGCTATTATCTGCCTTGCTTCCTTTAATGTAAGTGCCAATTATTACTATACTTGTAGCCTTAACTTTTGGGCTAACTTGGTTTAAAATTCTAACTGATTTCTTGCTTTCTAGCTTACAGCAATTCCAGGAGCAGGACCACATGATGGTCTTGCAAGGCTTCCAACCTTTAGCTGCTAATGAACTATCTCATGTCTTGCCCACTGGTCCCATGAATGACACGGCTTACATTCCATTAGATCAGGCAAGAATAGACTTGGCCAGGCTAGGCAGGGACAATGCCGCACTCGGCAGGAAGCAGTTCCAGAAGGGATGACCTAGCCCCTCAACATCCCATATGATTACGGGCCCTAAAATCTCTTAGGTGGAGAATTGAGGCAGAATAGGTGGTTGAGGAAGTGACCATGTCCTCGGGATGCAGCAACCATGGCGACCATACAGTCAACGCAATAAGCCCCAGCGTTCCCATTGTAGTTAAGCTCATTCAAGGAAAGCTATCTCCAGTAGGGACTGTCCCCTCTAGAGAGCATGCGCATTTTGATTTTGCCTGTCCTCAGACTGACCCTTTGCTCATTATAATAGTAAAAAAATACACCCCTGGGTGGAGATTTAAGGTGCTAATGAGACATGTGACCTATGAACAAGAACGTACAGCTACGGTGCATGTGCACCCAGAGGATCACCCAGAACATCCTTAATAGTAATGTCTTCCCACCTCCTTATGAATAACCATGTAAGACTCCTATAAAGGGACTTTCCCAGTGATAATCAGCACTGTCTCATCCTTATGAGCAGCCCACCCTGAATTCTCTGTACTCTCTTCTCTATTCTGCACTTAACTGTCAAAATATTATTTTTCCTTGGCAATAAATTGCTCCATCTTGTGTCTCCTTTTCTGTGTGTCTCTTGTTTAAATTATTTTAAACTAAGAAGACAAGAACCAAGGTCTCACAACAGCCATCAACAGTCCCAAATCCATAAACCCCAAGGATTTTTTCCTGACAACTGATTTTAGCTTCTCTCTGGACTATAGCTAATTTGTAGTATAATTATGGACTATATATTTTGAAGATATGGCATAATTCTATTTCCAATTAATAGAAGTTCCCTAGTCCAGGCAAACTTCAAATCTGATCACACAGATTACAGTAACCTCACTATTGCAATTCTATTTATAATCGAAGTAATTGTATTAACTCTAGTAGTAGAGGTAGAGATGTGTGTTTTTCTTTATGACTTTTAATTTTCTTTTTTATATTTTCTAAGATTATGAGTCATTTGAAACTTTAATAGACCCTCAGTTCATCATGTAAAATAATTCAAATTGTATATTTCTTCCAGCTGTAGTTCACATGTCAGCAAAGGACACAAATGGAAAGTATCTTAACTCCTTCCTTCAACATTTGCTGTACCGGGTGTTACGGGAATAGTGATAAAAACAGAACAAAAGCTCACGGGAATAGAGAGAGAAAAAGACAGGTACACAATGACAACACAGTCTGATCAGCATTATACAGAGATAAAGATACTGGGGTGTACAATCACAGAAAGTGGGTCTTTTTCCTTGTCTGGTGGATCAGTAAAGACAGCCTAAAGGAAGATAAAGGTCCCTAAATTTTGTAATATGAGAAAGGCTTAACTAGAGATGCAGTAGAAGGTATATCTAACAAAGAGAATAGTAGTTGCTGGAAAATTCAGAGTTGTTTGTTTAAATTAGTGATTCCTAATCGGAAAACGTTGCCCTCCTTCTTCAGGGGCATTTGGTAACAGCTGGAAAAATTTTTGATTGTCACAACTGGGATTTTCCTACTAGCATCTAGTAGGTAGAGGAGCCAGAGATGCTGTTAAACATACCACAATGTACAGTACAGTCCCCCACAATAAAGAATTATCTGGCTCAAAATGTCAATAGAACCAAAATTGAGAAATCCTGGTTTAAATAGATCATGAAGCAATGATAGAAATGTTTCCATTACTACCCACACAAGACTGGGTGATGTAGAGTCATTCTGCAGATGCTCAATTCAATATAATATGATTTTCTGTAATAAATAGGAATTACTCCTTTCTTAAGGCCTTAATTGTGTCAAAATAAAAAACTATACTCCACAATATTATATTCTCTGCAGGGACATATCATGCAGCTTTACTTCAAAAAGTAGTTCATTAAACACTTCACCAGGTAAGATATAGAGACAACAGATAACCACAAGAAAAGATGGTCAATATCTTTAAGTCGTTAGAAAAATTCAAATTCAAATCACAGTGAGATAGCACTACACACCTGCTAGGGTGACTAAAATTAACAAGTGGCCACACTAAGTGTGACAATTATATGGGATAATGGGAACTCTCATATACTGCTAGTGGGATTGTAGAATTATGCAACTACTTTGGAAAATAATTTGGTCAGTTTGTAAAAATTATTTACATGGGTAATTATCCAAAAAATATAAAAACATCTGTCTATACAAAGATTTGTTCATGAATGTTCTAATAGCTTTATTTGAGATAGCCAAAAGTTAAAAGCAATCCAAATGTTTATCAATGGCAAATGGATAAACAAACTGTGGTATATTCATAAAATGAAATACTACTCAGTAATTAAATGTATTGAACTACTGATACATGCAAAAACATGAATGAATCTCAAAATCTGCTGAGTGAAAGAAGCAAGACAGAGTAAATACTATATGATTCTATTTACATAAAATTTTAGAAAATGCAGCCTGGTGTGGTGGCTCATGGCTGTAATCCCAGCACTTTGGGAGGCTGAGGTGGGTGGATCACAAGGTCAGAAATTCGAGACCAGCCTGGCCAACATAGTGAAACCCCGTCGCTATTAAAAAATACAAAAAAAATTAGCTGGGCATGGTGGCACAGGTCTGTCTGTAGTCCCAGCTACTCAGGAGGCTGAGATGGGAGAATCGAACCTGGGAGGCAGATGTAGTGAGCCAAGACCACGCCATTGCACTCCAGCCTGGGTGACAGATTGAGACTCTGTCTCAAAAAAAAAAAATTTAGAAAATGCAAACTATAGTGTCATAAAGTATATTAATTGTTACCTGGGAACGAAGGGGCAGGGAAGGTGGGAGGAAAAGATTATAAAAGGCAATGAAGAACATATTGGGTGTGATGAATATGTTCATTATCTTGATGATGGTGATGGCTTCGTATATCAAAATTTATCAAAATGTACACTCAAAATGTATATCATTTATTATATGTAAATTGCAACTCAGAACTGTTAAAAATGTGGTTCATAATATTACCAAGCAGTTTGATCAGCTTACAAGTTAACATTTCTCTCTAATCACTATTAACTTATTTTTCAATGGATACATAAAGATGTACATATTGTAGGCTACATGTGATTTTTTTTATTTTTTATTTTTATTTTTATTTTTTTTTGAGACAGAGTTTCACTCCTGTCACCCAGGTTGGAGTGTAGTGGCGTGATCTCAGCTTACTGCAACCTCCGCCTCCTGGGTTCAAGCGATTCTTCTGCCTGAGCCTCCAGAGTAACTGGGATTACAGGCACGCACCACCACACCTGGCTGATTTTTGTATTTTTAGTACAGACGGGGTTTCACTATGTTGCCCAGGCTGGTCTTGAACTGCTGACACATGATAGTTTGATACATTCATATTATGTATAAAGATTAAATCAGGGTAATTGAGATATCCATCACCTTAAATATTCACCTTTTCTTTATGCTAGCAATCTTCAAATTATTTTCTTCTACTAATTTTGAAATGTATAATAGATTGTTAACTACAGTCACCCTACTGATCCATGGAACACTAGGCTTTATTTCTTCTATCAATCACTGTATATTTGTACCCATTAATCATCTCTCTTTATCCCCCATTCCTCTCTACCCTTCCTGGCTCCTGATGACCACCAATGCACTCTCCATCTTCATGAAATCCACCTTTTTAGCTTCCACATATGAATAAGAACATATAATATTCATCCTTCTATGCTTATTTCACCTAACATAATGACCTCCAGTTCTATCCATGGTGCTGCAAATGATAAGATTTAATTCTGTTTATGGCTGAATAATATTCCATTTTGTATATAAACCACATTTTCTTTATCCATTCATCCACTGATGGGCACTTAGGTTGATTCTGTATTTTGGCTATTGTGAATTGTGCTGCAATAAACATGGGAGTGCAGATACCTCTTTGACGTACTAATTTCATTTCCTTTGGAGATAATAACCAGTAGTGGAATTGCTGGGTCATATGACAGTTCTATTTTTAGTTTTCTGAGGAACCTCCATACTGTTTTCTGTAGTAGCTATCCTAATTTACATCCCCACCAACAGTCTATAAGGATTCCCCTTTCTCCACATCCTCACCAGCATCTATTATTGCCTGTCTTTCAGAAAAAGACCATTTTAACTGAGGTGAGATGGTATCTCATTGTGGTTTTGATTTGCATCTGATAATTAGTGATGTTGAGCATTTTTTCATATGCCTGTTGGCTCCTTGCATGTCTTCTTCTTTTTTTTTTTTTTACATGGAGTTTCTCTCTGTCACCCAGGCTGGAGTGCAATGGCATGACCTTGGCTCACTGCAACCTCTGCCTCCCGGGTTCAAGAGATTCTCCTGCCTCAGCCTCCTGAGTAGCTGGGATTACAGGCATGCACCACCACGCTTGGCTAATTTTTATATTTTCAGTAGAGACAGGGTTTTACTGTGTTGGTCAGGCTGGTCTTGAACTCCTGACTTCGAAATCTACCCGCTTCGGCCTCCCAAAGTGCTGGGATTACAGGCATGAGCCACCATACCTGGCCTGTATGTCTTCTTTTAAGAAATGTCATCCAGGTCTTTTGCCTATTTTTAAATTAAATTATTTGGTTTTTGGTTTTGGTATCAGGCTAATGCTGACCTTACAGAATGAGTTTAAGAGTATTCCCTTCTCTTTGGTTTTTTCAAATAGTTTGAGCAGAATTGGTATTAGTTCTTCTTTAAATGTCTGGTAGAATTCAGCAGTGAAGGCATCAAGTCTTGGGCTTTTCTTCAATGGGAGATATTTGCTTCTTATTTAATATCTCTACTCCTCAGTTTTCTCATAAGTAAACTGCTTTCTTGTTTGAGCTATTCTCAAATCTAAGTATAAATTTAATTAATTGGCCACTGAGAAATGAAGTACTGATGACCTCTTAGAACTGTTCACATAATGATTATGTGGAATTTCATTAAATTATAAGAATTTATGCCCTGTAGACTGAACCCTTTATATATACTGTCTTAGTTTACAATAACACCAGTAAAAATACATTCCTTAAATTTAAACAATTTTATTCTTAACATCCTATCATCTGAGACTTTAGCAAGGGGTTGCCTTGCCTCTCTGGGCTGTTTGTTTTCTGTCTTTTTGGTCATCCTCATTTATTTGCCCAGAAGTGACATCTGAGAGTCAAAAATGTTTGAAACAACCTAAACCATTTTCTCTTTTTTTTCCTTATTACCTGCTCTGAACATACGCCTTATTGCAAAAAACTACTAATAAACTATTTTTTTTATTCTACCTTCTTCTTATTGATTATTTCTTTCTTGCTACCACACTGGCTGGTTCTAGCCAAGGATGTTTACATTTTTTTTTCTTCTATTAAAAGGATTTTGGAATCCCAAATGGAATTTGAGCAGAGGTCCAAAAATGAATTAGGTGACTATTCATACAATCGAATCCGTGGACATGAATGTTTATAATTTTGTAGCTCAATTACCTTTTGGGAGGATTCATCACAATTACTGTCTGTGACTTTTGTTCCTTGATTTCCTTTCAATTAACTTCCAACTGATTTACACACATTACAGAATTTCAAAGTCAAATTTCTACATTTAGAAAAAAAATCACCACTTGATCAAGGAGAAATATTATTAACATATTTTATACAGAAGTTTTAACATTTAGAAAGACAAAATCATAGCTGAGCTAATTATTTTACCATTTTTATATCTTGATAATTTTAATTAAATACAATATATAGTCTTAACCCTAAATATAACTGAAAATCCTCAAGCTATTTTGGCCCTTCTTGCTAATCACAGTTTGTTCCATGAACCAGCAGCATAGGTATCGTCTAGGAACTTCTTAAAAATGTAGACCCTCAGGCCTACCCTATCCTTACTTGAATCAAAATCTGTATTTTAACAAAGACCTCCATGAGATGTGTATGTACATAAAAGTTTGAGAAGCACCTATGGTAATACCTTTAGTTGAGTCTATTTCTTGTTTTCATTTGGGAGCCCATCTTATTTTTAAATGTGATTTTCATATATCTGCTCTGATTTTCTAGTTAATCCTTTGATTAGAGTATTATTTTTCTTATATCCAGGTTCTCCTAGTTGCCACACCTTTTTCACCATGTGTGTCCAAATGGAAATGGCTTATTTCCTGCTGATTTTTCTCTCGCTTCAAAATGTATGAAGGCTGGAATATGAAATACTTTTATCAGAGGTCATGGTATAGTCACAACTCAAGTATTATGGTAGATGGAAGTGATGGGCATTTGGAGGATACATTGTAGTTGTCCTAGAGATGCTGTTGCCATATTGAGTGTTTTGAAAATAAAAGAGTTATTGAGACATACTGACCTACAGAAACAGGTTAATATACATTGAGTAAATTCCACCTGTCGTGACCAATTCTAAGACAACTGCACACATTAATTCATTAATCTTCAAATGTATAATGCTGAGTTAGCTGATGTTATTGTCAGTGTTTCTTAGAGGCATAGAAAGCTGAAAACAACCATCCTAACACTGCATAACTAGTAAAGGGCAGGAAAAATCCAAGTTGCCAAAGAACAGAGATCTAATTTTAAATACTATACAATAGACAGATTTCCTATATCTAGTTTGTTCAGAAGTAAGAAATAGCTTAACAATTACCAAGGCTATTAGTTTTCTCCCATTTCTCACCCTATGTCAGGGAGAGGCTCTGTTAAGGAAGCTTATGGTCACAAGATCTCATTACAAATTCAGTCATGTCATATAAAATCCATTTTTGTTAAACATTTTACTTTGAAGTCATTGTAGATACACATTCAGTTGTAAGAATAATACAGAGAAATCCAGTGTACCTTTTATCCAGTTTCCCTACGATGGTATCATCTTGAAGAACTATGGTATAATATCACAATCAGTATATTGACATTGATATAATACACTTATTTTATTATAGTTTTACTTATATTCATTTGTGTATGTGTGTGTGTGTGTGTGTGTGTGTGTGTATGTTTAATTCCACGAAATTTTATCACATGTGTAGGTTCATGTACCCACTACCAAAGTCAAGATATAAAACAGTTCCATCAGCACAAGGATTCTTTGTGTTGCCCCTTTAAAACCATGCCCACTTCCCTTCACAACACGTTTGTCCTTAACCCTAGGAATATTCTACAAATGGAATCATATGTCTGATGAACATCTGTTTACAGGCTTTTATGTGAACATGAAGGTTTCATTTCTTTGGGATGAATACCTAAGTGTTCAACTGCTGGGTTGTATGATAATTACTTATTTAGTTTTGTAAGAAATTTCCAGACTGTTTTCATGATCATTTTTAAATACAAATTAATCAAACAGGTTCAGAAGAAATTGATTAGGGTTAATGACTGTAAGAGAAAATATAAAAGGAGCTGGAAGAGGCAAAAACAAATTTTTGCACATTTAATCTTGTCTTAGCTTCTGCTTATCTAAGGACTTGAAAGAGTACATGAGTGATGCTCATGGACACTGCCTTCGCTGAGCCTATAGTTCAGCTGGGAAGTCAGCCTGTAATGACAATGTACATTACTGAAACCGAAGGCAGTTTGAGCAGAAAGGTTTTGGAGTCAGATATATCCTGTGATATATCTTTTTGGTTTTGTGACCAGTGAAATAATCTATGCTTCTAAACCTGTTTGATTCAGATGAGGAAAACAAAACCTACCTCAAAGGGTTATCATTAGATATCAATGTGGTATACTAGTCTCTCAATAAATGTTTACTACTAGTATTACTAGTACTACTCAGAATGTAGGATGAAAAATAATTAAGTACTGTCCATGCCATCTAGACAGCACGTACAAAAGACCAGTGTCTTTTTTTAAAATTATTATAAGTTCTGGGGTACATGGGCAGAGCGTACAGGACTGTTACATAGGTATACACATGCCATGGTAGTTTGCTGCACCCCCGACATCTACATTAGGTATTTCTCCTATTGCTATCCCTCCCCAATCCCCCCACCCCCTGCTATCCCTCCCCTAGACCCCTCACCCCCCCACAGGCCCTGGTATGTGATGTTCCCCTCGCTGTGTCCATGTGTTCTCATTGTCTAACACCCACTTATGAGTGAGAACATGCGGTATTTGGTTTTCTGTTCTTGTGTCAGTTTGCTAAGAATGATGGTTTCCAGCTTCATCCATGTCCCTGCAAAGGACATGAACTCATGCTTTTTCATGGCTGCATAGTATTCCATGGTGTATATGTGCCACATTTTCTTTATCCAGCCTATCATTGATGGGCATTTGTGTTGGTTCCAAGTCTTTGCTACTGTAAACAATGCCGCAATGAACACACACGTGCATGTGAAAGACCAGTGTCTTTAGTGCAGATTAGATGTTGACCTAAGGATGTGACAGTCTGCCAACAGGAAAAACATAGTGTCTGATAGCTTATGAGAGTATTAAATGGTAGCTAATTGTGTGAGAAATAGCTAAGTTGTTAAAAATAATTACACTAATAATCATGAGAGCTAAATTTTATAGAGTGCTCAATATGTGCCCAATACTCTTAAAAGCAATTTATGTGCAATGCCGTATGTAATCCTTATAACAATTTTATGATGTATAATTATCCTCATCATATAGGTGAAGAATATGAGGATCAGAGATTAAGTGACTCGCTTATGATCACAGAGATCCTAGCATGTAGCTTGACTCCAGTGCCTGACTTTGAAATGCCAATTCAACAAGCATTCTGTGAGATATTGACCTCTTCTAAAATTCTGACCCTCATATTCCCCATACGTGTAATGAGGAAGAAATAAGACATACCACACCAGGAACTTGTGAGGCTTAAATAAGGAAATATATAAAGTACTGGCACTGTGTAGATATTCAACAAATAAAAAATATTACCGTTATCAGTTGTGTTACATGACACTCCCATCTTGTGCCACATAGACACTCAGCAAATCCAGGGAAATCTTAGTAAAAGCTCAGCTAGGTTCCATTGGCAATAAAACCACTGGGACTTCTTACACAAGGCTTACAGTTCCCAAAGGAATTTTTCCCTCCTCCACATGCTAAAGACACCACCATGCTCTCAGTCAGTCTGAGTTCAGGCACACCACAAGCCAAAACAACCAAGAGCTAAGTCTTTCCCTTTGCAGGTAGACGGGAATGAGGTTTGGGGGAAACTTACTGCAGAACTGCAGACAGGCTACCCAGAGAGAAAAGGTATAGAGGCCAGAGGGCATTTTACCATCCCTTTGTATCGCTGAAACCCTGCCACTACCAGGGACTTTAGTTATGCAAGAAGCTGGAGAACAAGATCCAAGGAGAGTCCTATCCCCATGATAAGAAAGGAATCTTGCTGCCTCATCTCTTCAGGGTTACCACTTCACTTGGCCATTTCTTATCGATCTTTCAGTGCCCAACTTAGCTATTACTTCCTCTTTATAAATATCTCAAGTACAACCATCTCACAGAAGTCATATTATATTTACAAATCACTCATAACCATTTGGCAAAGATAACCTCTTGGAAGTCTGAGAGTTCAAAAAGGCTAGGGTATAATCATAAATCTTTCACTTTTTACTTCTGTGAACTTTAGAAGGTTCCTTTTTCTTTTTAGTTGAAAAGAAGTGTATTTTAATAGCTTTTTCTGGTAATTGCAGATATTCTTTTTGGATACCACATCAAAACTTGAGAAGTGGTAGTTTCTTAAAAGTTAGTTACAATGGAATCAAACCATAGCAATGAAATTTTTATACTCTTACATTAATTTCATTAGGCTATCTTGTACTTTGAATGTATCCTTTACCCATGTATGATCTTGTAACCTCATGACTGATTATTTGGTAAAGGTTAGTTCACTGAATTATACAAATCTAATTTCGGAAGATTTCTAAACCTCTCTGAGCTTCATTTTCTGCAAAATAGGAAAATAATGACTTTTAACACATTAGATAAGCAATAAATAACTAAAAATATAAACAAAACATGCAAAGGATTGGTAGTCCTATGAACAGAATTAAGCCAGAATGAGCAGATTCGTGAATGTCCCCAGTGAGAGGAGAGGCAATGAAGGTGAGAAAGAGCAATGTGGGTTTCAGGGAACCTGACATGATTTAGTATGGCCAGAGAGAGAATGAGATATGGAGTAGGGTGTCATGGTAAGAAATAAGGAAATATAATCCACTGGTCTGACCAGTTGTATGGATAGAGTGGCAGGAGATGGGAGCTACACAGAGAGGTGAAGGAAGAGTTGAGAGATAAAGAGAAGTGAAGGAAGGGGGTCCATTTAGGGAGACTTCCAAGTTACTAGCTTGACTAGAGAGAGGAAAAGATTAATGGAGAAGAAACGGTGGGTATTGTCTGATGAGTCAATCAAAAGAGGAAAGAGGATCAAACTTGGAGTCAGCACACCTGTCATCCTATTTTTTGCTATCTTCTCTGAATGTGTGACTTGAATTACAAGAGAACTGAGACATTGTATTTTATTGCAGGTAAATGGGACCAAAACTCCTCAGACGAGGAACAGAAATTTGCTGTTCAAACCATAGAACTATGCATAGACATGAGGATAGCTCTATTTAATGATCTCCCACTCTAATAACTGAGCGCTTTCTCTGTGATACGTACTGTATTAGGTGCTTTCTGTGCTTGGCATTTAATCCCTACAAGAAGGTATCCTTCTCACTGAGGTTAGCTTTTGTGTTTCAAAAGGACCTAAAAACCTAAGGTCCAGATAGAAACCAAGTTTCCATGTTGGCGATACAAGGCAATGTGCCATGGGATCATGAAGAAGATTACTAGAGTTAGAAGCTAGATGGAAGCATCAGGAGATGTGTTCAAAACAGCAGGCAGGGCATCACTAACTGAAGGAAAAGAACTCAGGGAAAGTTGCTAAGTTGCTAAGGCATTATTACAGCAGGGACCACTACCTTGCAGACTCCATGGTCTTCAGTATCAATTAGCCTTGAGTTTGCATCTTTGATCTGCTGAGTAGTAGCCATGTGATGACAGTTGACTGCATAAGAAAACGTGGTATATATACACCATGGAATACTATTCATCCATAAAAAAGAATAAAATATTGTCCCTCAAGGGACTGTGGAGATTCATGCCACCATCAAAGACCTGAACGATGGAAGGGTGGTAATTCCCACCACATCCCTATTCGACTCTCCTATTTGGCTTGTGCAGAAGATGGATGTTGGAGAATGACAGTTAATTATCATAAGTTTAATCAAGTGGTGATTCCAATTGCAGCTGCTGTACCAATGTTGTTTCATTAATTGAGCAAATTAACACACCTTCTGATACCTGGTATACAGCTATTGATCTGGCTTTGAGTCCTGTTACCAGCTTGTCTGGTTCTTCAGCTTGCAGACTGCCTATCATGGGACTTCACCACCTCTGTGATTGTGGGAGCAGATTCCCCCTAATAAATTTCCTTCCATACATTCTACAGGTTCTGTCTCTCTGGAGAACTCTGACTAATACAGTCTCCATTCTTTGGCATGTGAATATCCATTTGTCCCTGCATCATTTTTGAAAACACTATCTTTTCCCCCACAAAATTATCTTGGCCCCTTTGACAAATTTACTTCTTCCTTTACTTTATCAAAGAGTTTGTGAAGGATTGATATTAATTCATATTTAAATGTTAATTAGGATTCACCAGTAAATCCATCTAGACCTGGGAATTTGTGTGTGTGTTTAGGGGGGGAATTTTGAAATTACCAATTTAATCTTTTTATTTGTTATAGGTTTATTCAGATTTTCTATTTATTCTTGTGCTAGTATTGGTAATTTGTGTCTTGACAGGAGTTTGTCCATTTAAGTTATATAATTTGTTGGCATGTACATGTTTATAGCTTTGCTTATGATACTCTTAATGTATATAAGTTTGTTAGTGTTATCTTCTCTTTCATTCCTAATATAACTAATTTATGTCTTCTTTTTTCTTGGTAATTCTAGCTAAAGGCTTGTCAATTTGTTGATCACTTTTAAGAAATAACTTTTGGTTTTGTTATTTTCTATTTAGTTTATTTGAAATCTGATGTTCATTTTTTCTTTCCTTCTGTTTGCTTTTGGTTTAGTTTGCTCTTCTTTTTCTATTTTATTAAGGTTAAAGTTTAGGTTATTGATTTGAGAACTTTCTTAGCATTTTATAGAAATTATCTTTGTTCTAAACACTGCTTTAAGTGTTTGGTATGTTGTTTTATTTTCATTCATCGCAACATCTTTTCTAATTTCCCTTTGGATTTCTTCTAAATTAAAAAATGTAGGAGTACATTAATTTCCACTTATTTTTGAATTTACAAATTTTCCTTTTACTACTGGTTGCTTTTTTTTCCTTAAACGCTTTGAATATGTCATTCCACTGCCTTCTGTCTTCCATGATTTATGATGAAAAGTCACCTATAAGTCATATTGCAGGGTACCTTATATATGATGAGCTTTCTTCTCTTGCAGATATCAAGAGTTTATTATATGTCCCATATTTCTTTGATGCTCTAGTCTTTTATCTTTATTCTTATTTCTGTCTGTTCTTCAGGTTGCAAAATCTATTGTTATGTCCTAATATAACAAACTACTTTTCTGCCACAAATGAGGTTTTCTCTTTCTGTTTGGAGCCTCCCTCCCTCTGTCTCTGTCTGGGGGAGCTTCTTCCTTCTTTCTTGCCTATTAAACTCTCCGCTCTTTAAAACCACTCCACATGTGTCCGTGTCATTTACCTACATCAGCGCAAGACCAAGGACCCCGGTGTTCCTCCATTCATTGGAGTCGTATCATTTCGGTGCATTGGCCAGGAATTCATTCATCAGAGCGGTGAGTATGGAATGAATCTCAACCTCAAATCTGTCCTCCAATCTCAAGGCTCTTTTCCGGCTATCCTGTCACCAAACTTTCCTTCTTTCTCTATCCACGGTCTTTTACTCTCTCTGTGTGTCAAATGTGCAGGAATTTTTATAGTTCAGTTTAGTCTTGATATTGTCCCATCAGTAGGAAAATGGCCACTCGGTTCCTACATTCCTTTAAGGTATCAATTCTGTCTCTGATTAAGACAGTACTTAATTAGTAAGCAGATTTTAAGTTCAGAAGTTAACCAGAACCATTTTTCTGAGGATAAATGCTTTAGCACGGGCCATAATAGCAGGCAATGTAGCGCACTGCGCCCGTTAAAGGAGCCTTGCCCAAAGACAACACAGTCTCTTCGAAGATCCATTATTCAGGGAGCCAGGCAAATCACACAGGTTTAGGAAGTCAAGGGGATCACACAAGGTGGATAAGCTAAGGTTGTCTGGGTAAAGCATGGTTAGTCCCATCAATTAGTTCATCTGGTCCCATGGCTTGGAGGACCACACCTACAACCATGGGTGGCACATTTAACAGGGTGCCAGGAGTCTGTATGACCCAGGAGGACACTTTTATTCTCACTTCTCTTTCTAGATGGTAACAGATTATGTTCGGATTGCACCCCTCTGGAGTGCACTTTGAAGCACTGGAAATTCCTTAACCTCAGGACTTTGAAGAGAAAAGTGACACATTTTCTTTTGCACACGGGCATGGCATTTTTAGTAAACCTTTGCAAGGGTTTTTAAGATCAACCGAGCTCTTTTAGCAATCATATCAGGCAGGCCAAAAGAGAATAGTTCCCCAAAGTTAGAGAAGCAATTTCCAGAGGAACCATATGAGGATCATCCTTATTTGGGGCTCCTTCAAGTTCCCTTCTCATTACAGGGCCTTAGGCAAATAAAGGGAACTTAGGCCAATTTGCTGATGACTCTGATAGGTATATAGAAGCTTTCCAGAATTTAATTCAGGTGTTTGACTTCACATGGAGGGTACGTTGCTCCTAAACCAGACCCTCACAGCAACTGAAAAGCAGGCAGCTCTGCAAGCAGCAGAGAATTTCAGAAATGAGCAACATATCTCCTATAATACACCAAAAGGGAAGAAGGCAGATAGGGAAAGTGAACTAACAGAAACACCATTCCCAATCAGGAGAGAAGCAGTTCCAGTAAACAACCCTGATTGGGACCCCAATAACTCAGGAGATGAATGGAAAAAGAAGCATTTTTTTTTTTGAGACGGAGTCTCACTCTGTTGCCCAGGGCTGGAGTGCAGTGGTGCGATCTTGGCTCACTGCAACCTTCTGCTCCCGGTTTCAGGCGATTCTCCTGCCTCAGCCTGCTGAGTAGCTGTGATTACAGGCGCCTGCCACCACACCTGGCTAATTTTTCGTATTTTTAGTAAGACGGGGTTTCACAATGTTGGCCAGGCTGCTCTTGAACTCCTGACCTTGTGATCTGCCCGCCTCGGCCTCCCAAAGTGCTGGGATTACAGGTGGGAGCCACCATGCCCGGCCTAAGAAGCACTTTTTAAGATGTGTATTAGAGGGCCTACAGAAAGCCAGGGCCAAACCTCTCAATTACTCTAAACTGTCTCTGATAGACCAACAGCCAGATGAGAATCCTGTAGCCTTTATGGAAAGGCTGAGAGAGGCAATAATCAAACACACCTCCTATTCCCTGATTCAGTCAAGGGACAGCTCATTCTAAAAGACAAGTTTATTACACCGGAGCTCCCAATATCAGAAGGGAGCTACAGAAGCAAGCTATAGGACCAAATAGCACCTTAGAAAAATTCCTGAGACTAGCCACTTTAGTCTTTCACAACAGGGACCAAGAAGAGGCCCAAAAGAAAGAGAAAAAGCTCAGGAGAAGCATAGAGCCTCTGGTAGCAGCTTTGCAGACTTGCAAAGTCTGGGATCCTGCTAGTTGCTATCGGTGTGGCAGCCAGAGCATTTTAAGAAGGAATGCTCAGGTAGCAATACGAAGCCATCTTGACCCTGTCCAGCCTGTGGCAGAAATCACTGGAGATGGAACTGCCCCCAGAGGTGGAGGTCACTGGGTTCAGGACCAGTCTCACAGATGATCCAGCAGGACTGATGGGTCCCAGGGCTCAAACCCCAGCTCCAGCAGCTCAAACTGCTATTACAGCACAGGAGCCCTGGGTAATTATGGAAATTAAAGGAAGGAAAGTAGGCCTCCTTCTAAACACTAGACCTAGTCTCTCTCTTTTCTCCTGTCTAATCCAGGCCTCCCCTCTTCCCATAACATGACTGTAAGGGGCATCTCAGGAAAAACTCTAATCCAGTATTTTTCTCAACCTTAGTTGTAGTTAGGAGGACCTATTTACACATACTTCCAAGCCATTGTTATGATAGCTTTATGAGTCTGAAAAGCCTCCAGATCAATCCTGGGAAGTAATTTGTTTACACTCCACATAATGTGGCAGGATCACTGTCCTCTAGAGGGAGCTCTTAACTAGCAAACAGCCAGTAAAGCAAGAAATACATAAGCAGGATAAGCAGTAGCAGCTCTAAATAACGGCTCTCCCCAGCCACAAGCGCTCAATTATTTGAGCTAATAGCTTTTACAAGTGCACTTGAATTAAGCAAGGGAAAGATAGCTAACATTTGCACTGACTCCAGGTATGTTTTGCTGGTTCTCCATGCTCATGCTGCCATTTAAAAGGAAAGACATTTTCTTACCACTAGTGGATCTTCTATAAAAATACCACTAGCAAATGAGCAGGTTATTAACCTCAGTTTTTCTTCCATGAGAAATAGGCAGAGATGCATTGTAAGGAACATTAAAAGGGAAAAAATAAGGTAGCCCAAGGAGATAGACTAGCTGATCAAGCAGCTAAGTCAGAGGCAAGGAAGCCTCAAGGCATCAACACAGTTTAAGCCCCTCCTAATCTAGGAAGGCCCCATAAGAGAAATTAAACTTAAGTATTCTCCTGCAGAAATAGAATAGGCCAATTCTTGAGGGCATACTTTTCATCTATCAGGATGGGTCGAGTTAGAGGATGGCAAACTCTGTTTGCCAGCCTCCAGCCATTGAAAAGTCCTTAAAATCCTTCACCAAGCTTTTCATTTAGGAAATATAAGACTTCTCAATGTGCTCAAAGATTGTTTTCAGGAAGGAAAACCTCTAAACTGGTTACACATGTGACTTCTCTAGCTCATTTCCAACAGGAATTGACACAACTAGCAGAAGACCAACTCCAGGAAACAGAACCACCTTTATTTAGCCCGGGAAATTTGGTATTAGTGAAAACTCTCATCTCTGTCTCCTTCTCTAAACCAAGCTGGAAAAGGTCCTATACTGTTCTTTCAACTCAACCCCCTTGGCAGTAAAGGTTACAGGAATCGACTCCTGGATACATCACACTCAAGTCAAAGCCTAAAGAGCTGAGGGAGCAACCTCTGACAGCCCAGAGGAACGTCCTGAATATCAGTGTGGAGAAATAGAAGATCTTAGGCTGAAAATCATAAAAGATAAGTAACAGAGGAAGGGCTACTCATCTTAGTCCAACTCCTACCTCACCGGATACTTTTTATTATTTCTGCCCTTTCCTCTCAAAATTTGCCACCAAATATTATAACTTATTTTTAACGCATATTTGCAGGGAGATTTTAATTATGCATGGGATTGCATTTGTAACTTTGTAGATCCCTAAAGGGAAATGTTATATCTCGGCAAGTAAAATTTTAATTTTAAACAAATTATTTACTCTGCCACTCCTGTGGGAATTGTTATAGTCACACTACTATTTGCAATAGAGCGCTATACACTGTGGCACCCACGATGTGGAATTCTGGTTGTAAAATTCTAATTGCTGTAATATTTTGCCTGATTATCCTTATAAAAGGATTAATTAATTGCAGTAAAGATCTAGTCAACGTTGTTTTGCTTATAGCAGGAGTAATAGTTACGGATAAGAAGCAATCATGAAAGTTTTGCTATCATTAACTTTAATAGGACTTTTTACTGAATGTTGGTGATAGGATGCACTGGAAGCTATGAAAAGGTTATAAAAAAACAGAGATTTTACATAAGGAAGGGTCTTGCATGGTAAATTCTTGTCCTAAAAGGAAGTTATTGGTTGTTTAAAGGAAAGCTGTTTAGAAGACAAGTAAGAAAGTTTAAGTATGTTGTAAGAGGGTATGTGAAAGTCATGAAAAAAAATTAAAGGAAAGGAAGTGTCAAGATTAACACAAAAGTTATTTTAGCCACCCAGTAACATATTTCTCCCAATTATATTGCAAGTTATAAAAATGGCCTAAGCCTAAAGTTATTCTCTAATGGCAAGTTAAGGGGGAAATATATGCTTTTATCAAGGAAAATGTTACCTTTATATTAACGTTTCTGGTAATGTACAGCGACGTCAAATGGAGGCAAACGGATATTGCAATCCATTGGTGTAACAGGTATCAAACTCAGTTACGGTTTATAGGACCCCCACTAATGGTGGTAATCTTAAAACTCATATTCTAACCCTATATTTTAAATCTTATAAAATTTATCTCTTTTCACCTAGAAGCAAACTCCAAATGGTGTTGCAAGCAGAACCACACATGGACACGCCATTCTTCCAAGAACCCTTAGATCAACCTCAGGAAAAGGCCCAGTTGCTGTTCCCCCACATCATGCTCCTTTTCAGCAGGAAGTAGCCAAAAGGAATCGTCACCTAACACCCCCTAACAGCAGTTAGGTTTACTTCTCTTGAGGGCGGAATAATACAGGAGTTATTAAGGAATAATTTTAGGTATATAGAGAGGGTTAAAGGAGTTCTCAGTAAGGCTTTTTATTTTAATAGAAACAGCTCCTGAAACATTTCTTAATAGAAAGGTGCTTGAAAAAAACTAGGCTGGCAAGTATTGATATGCAAATGCAGGTGATTAGAAACTAGATTCTTAGAACATTGCAATTCCCAGCCTAATCTCCGTGTCACCAAGTGTCATGGCTGCCTCCAGATAATTCCCCATGTGCAGGATATCATGGCAGCCCACATTTGCATATAAAAAGGCTAGGGTGGGAAGGCCAGGTTTTTCCACTGGCTACCTAAATGACACATCTGCTCAAACCAATCCCCTGGGCTCTATGCAAATCACACACCGCCTCCTCCAGCCTCCCAATATAACCAGCTACTTTTCTGCCCACATGGGGTTTTCTCTCTCTGCTTGGAGCCCCCTACCCTCTATGGAGGAGCGTCTTCTTTCTTTCTTGCCTATTAAACTCTCCACTCCTTAAAACTATGTGTCCTTGTCATTTATCTACATTTACCTCAGGAACACCCAAGGACCCTGGTGTTCCTCCATTCATTGGAGGTGTGTCAATTGAAGATATTGTACTTTTTTTTTTTTTTTTTGCGATGGAGTCCAGCTCTGTCCCCCAGGCTGGAGTGCAGTGGTGCGATCACTGCAACCTCTGCCTCAAGTGGTTCTCCTGTCTCAGGCTGTCAAGTGGCTGGGATTACAGGCACCTGCAACCACCCCCAGCTAATTTCTGTACTTTTAGTAGAGACGGGGTTTCAGTGTGTTGCCCAGGCTGGTCTCGAACTCCTGACATCGTGATCCGCCCACCTCAGCCTCCCAAAGTGCTGGGATTACAAGCATGAGCCACTGCACCCAGCCAATATTGTACTTTTTAGCTTTAGGTTTCTTTTTATAGAATTCTTACTTATTGATTGATACCTTCTATTCAATGACTCACTGTCATCACACTTTCCTGTGAGTTTTAAAACATAGTTTCCCTCAGTTCTTTGAACATACTCAAAATAGAGATTGCATTTACCTGCTAAGATAACATCTGGCCCACTCAAAGATATCTTCTATTGTTTGCTTTTTTCTCTGTGTATGAGTCATACTTTTCTTGTTTCTTTACGTATTTCTTAATTTTTTGTTTAAAAATTGACATTTTAGATAATATATTATAAACTCTTGATATTGAACCCCTTCTTGGGCTAGTTGGTGTTACTGTTGTTTATTTGTCTAGTGACTTGGGTGGACTAATTCTGTGCAGTCTTATTTCTTCTGCACAGTGCAGCTCTAATGTCTCCTCCTCAGATTTTTCTTTTTAATTGTAAGCCTTGCTAACTAGCAGTTGTCCCTGGGTCAGCATAGCTTAGTAGTCAGCCACTGATTGGCCAGAGGTTATCCTTAAGGTCTCTGAGCCAGTGTGTGGTTTGGAGACCGCCTTCACAGCTTATGAATTAGCCCCTCAATCAGCCAGGAGGCTGTAGCTCCTGGCTCATAAGTTCTCATTCCGGTCATTTCTAAGAATGCTGACTCAGGCAGGTGCCCTGTCTTGTATGAGTGTGATTTTGGCAGGGCCCTCTTTGGCTATTTATATCACCGAACTCCCTTTTAGATTCCAGGCTGATCTGCCTCTATTGGTATCACATTCTGATTGTTACCTGATTGCTCTATTGTATTAGGCCATTCATATTTTGCTATAAAGAAATACCTGAGACTGGGTAACTTATAAAGAAAAGAGGTTTAACTGGCTCATGGTTCTGCAGGCTACACAAGCATGGTGCCAGCATCTGCTTGACTTCTGGGTAGGCCTCAGGGAGCTTTCACTCTTGGCAGAAGGTGAAGCAGGGGCAGTTATGCCATATGGCCAGAGCAGTAGCAAGAGAGAGAGTGGGAGGTACCATACGCTTTTAAACAACCAGATCTCACGTGAACTCACTAATCAACAAGGGGATGTCACTAAGCCATTCATGAAGGATACATTACCACGATCTAAACACCATTCACCAGGCCCCATCTCCAACATTGTGGGTGACACTTCAACATGAGATTTGGTGGGGACATATATCTGAACTATATTGTCTATTGTTTTCAAAAGTGCCCTGGACTCTCCATGCTCTGATTCAAGTAATGTTAACCCCCTCAAAAAGGACCAGCAATACTTCTTGGCGTACCCTCCTTTCCCTGGGCAAAACCTCTTCATTATGGAGTAGGAGGTGGAGGAGAATGTGTAGGTTGGTGTGGCTACTTGGGTCCCACCACTTGCCCAGTATAGATTTTCCACAAGTATGAAAGTAAATACAAATCCAAAAAGGGGAGAAAATTAAACTTTTCATGGCACAACAAAGGAAAGAGACCCCCTCCATCCCTTTCCTTAGAGCATATACTTCAGACAACTTTTAATTATGAATCCTTTCTCTGCTGCTTCTGAGGAAGGAGACCCAGGCATCTGCGATCACCTCCCCCTTGACTTCCACACTGCATTTCAATAGAAGAAAAGGCTGGCTGACTGGTACCTGCTGAATCACTTTCCTATAAGATAGCAGGCATGGTATGGGGGAATCTCTCCAGAAGACACTGTTCTTACTTAAACAAGATCAAACCCCCACCCCACTCCTCCATCCGGAGACCAGAAACCTTTCACATGTCATTCCTAAAACTGTAAACCCAAGACCCTTTCATTCGTAATTTCTAAGGCTGTAAACCTAAGATCCTTTCACGTGTAATATCTAGAGTGTAAGCCTATATAAAGGCAGAGCTTCTCTTTGTTAGGGGAGCTTGGCCGTTCGGACAAAACATAAAGCCTTGCTCCCAGGCCATAGTAATAAAACCTCTTCGTTTTCTAGTTCGGTGTCCGAGAGGTCTGTTTCTCGAGGCTGCTCCTGCTTCATTTGGTTCCCTGACCGGCAAACAAGTTTCAGTTGGCAGACGGCCGGAGAAGCCTCTCAGGCAGTTTGCCTAGCCCTTTGGAACATCCCTGTTGGGGGCTCCCACCCGCTGGGGTGACGCGGTTCCTGAGAGCGCTTCCGGGCAGGTATTTGCCCAGTGGAAAATCTCGCCAGAGCGAAGCAGGAAAGCCCCCGTAGTGTGGATCCACCCAGTGGCTGAACACCGAGAAGGAACGGGTACTTGGAACGTCCAGACAACAGAAACACGGTAGGATTGGTCCCGGGAAATGTGTCCACCTCCTTTAGGTGAAGTGTGGCCTGATCACCCACATGTGCCAGATTTGGCACTTTTGAGCTTGGCTCTCTCTCTCTCCTTTTTGTAACTAACCTTGGAAGCTTTTGCTTATGGTTTCGATTTGGGTGGAGGGAGGAGAGTGATTGTGTGTGTGTGTGTGTGTGTGTGTGTGTGTGTGTGTGTGGAGGGGTCCAACTGGACTCATCAGCCATGAAATGTGGGAATATCAGGCCCATTAGTAGGGGCCTCATACTTCGAGCAATTTGTAGGGCTAGTTGGAATTAGAGACATCCACATAAGTCTGAGTGGAGGAGCCTTTGCCATCTAGGGGTTATAAAAGGATTGAAGTGAACCTAAGTCGGAGAGTGTGTACTGCGTCTCGCTAGGCAGGAACTGCTGTGGGTGGAGTAACACTCTCTTAACTGTGGGAATTGTTTCTTTGGCATGTAGGCATGGGTCACGCTCATAGCAAACCCACTCCTTTAGAGACTATGCTGAAAAATTTCAAGAAGAGATTTAGTGGAAATTATACAGTAGCTATGACACCAGAGAAATTAAGGACTTTATGTGAGGTAGATTGGCCAGCATTTGGGGTAGGTTGGCCCCCAGAGGGGACCCTTGACAGGTCTCTTGTCTCCAAAGTAAGGCATCAGGTTATATGCGGTGAGCTAGAACACCTTGTCAATTTCCGTACATAGACTCGTGGTTGCAGTTAGTTTTGAACCCTCCGAAGTGGTTAAGAGGACAGGCAGTGACTGTTTTAGTGGCCAAGGGACAGACTGCTAGGAAATATCCCCCCCCCTACTACTGAGAGACGTGGACTCCCAAGGTCTGGTGCCTGGACGGGGCAGAGTCAGTGGCAGAGACACGGACCCCAAGGTTCTGGCAGACCCAGCGGCAGAAGAGTTTTTGATACCAAGAAGCTACAGGCTCTCGTTGACCTACTGCAAATGATTATTCAGACTCATAACCCCACTCCTGCTGACTGCCACCAGCTGCTTATGTATCTTTTTAACATGGATGAGAGGCTAGATGAAGCGTTTCACATGTATACTCCTTTTCATCCTGAAAGCCCTGAAAACCAACGCATGATAAATATGACAGTAGTCAGTCAGTGTGCAGAAGACATTAGACACGAATTGCAGAAACAGGCAGGATTTGCAGGCATGAATACTTCACAGTTACTGGAGATAGCTAACCAGGTGTTTGTGAACCGTGAAGCGGTGAGCCGTAGAGAAAGTCTTAGAGAAAACCAGCATCAGGCTCGATGAAATGCCAACTTGATAGCTTGCCGCTATTAGAGGAGTGCTCCCAAGAGTGTGGGAAAAGGGGGGTTCCTGGAAAGCCCCGCAGTCTGCCTGCCTGCGCCTGCAACGCGATCAGTGCGCTTATTGTAGAGAAGTGGGGCACTGAAAGGACAGGTGTCCCCAGCTAACAGGAAAACACGGCGATCCTAAACATGAGGATCCAGACGAAAGTGGAGGAGCTCTGTTCAGTCTAATGGAAGGGCCACTGGACGAAAGGAAGGGGGGCTGGGCTCATACACCTCCAAAGAGCCCAAGGTCCGGACGACAGCCTTGTAACCCCCATCGAAGGAAACAAAACTAATATCGTTAGAGCTAGTAAGGTGTTAGGAAAACAGACTTTCTTGTACTTGCTGGACTGCCCCTACCCCCCTTCTCTGGCAAAACTTATTGTGCAAATTAAGGGCTACAACTATCACATTCAATAATGAGGACTCCCTGCAGCTAAGACTGCCTCAGGCAGGGGTTATCCAGGCTCTCACCATCTGTCAGGAAGGAGGGTGGAGACCTTCCCTAAC
Organism: Cacajao melanocephalus; assembly: GCA_963573385.1. Taxonomy (NCBI): domain Eukaryota; kingdom Metazoa; phylum Chordata; class Mammalia; order Primates; family Pitheciidae; genus Cacajao; species Cacajao melanocephalus. The sequence goes on from CAUYLG010000821.1 coordinate 30,651, forward strand.
CGGGGATTGAAGACGTATTTCTGCCCAGGCCAGTGCAGGGCTTGCGTTTGGTTAATCAGACTACGGTGACTTTGCACCCACTTGCACCCGACGTGTGCACGCAGTTGTGATTATTGCCAGCAGAGGATGGTTGGTTCACTTGATTGGACTTAAAGAATACTTCTTTAGCATTGGACTGGCCTTGGAGGGTCAAAAACTATTTACATTTCAATGGGAAAAAATCCAGAAACAGGTGTGACTACCCTGGTACACCTGGACCTGGCTTCCCAGGGGCTCAGAAACTCTCTCACCATCCTTGGGGAGGCACTAGCCCGTGACTGCACTCCAGAAGTTTCTTGCTAAGGACTTAGGCTGCATGGCTGCCCCCTATATGCTGATGACCTTTTATTGGGACACCCCATGGCAGTCGGGTGCACAAAAGGAACAGATGCCTTACTTTGGCACCTGGAGGAATGTGGGTATAAAGTGTCTAAAAAGAAAGCCCAGATTTGCTGACAGCAAGTACGATATCTGGGGCTCACCATCCGGAAGGGGGAACGCAGCCTAGGAGCAGAGAGGAAGCAAGTCATTTGCAACCTGCCAGAACCCGAGACTAGAAGGCACGTGAGGGAGTTCCTGGGAGCTGTGGGTTTTGTAAATTGTAGATTCCAAACTTCGCAGTAGTGGCCAAACCCTTACACAAAGTGACAAAGCGGGGAGGGGAGAAGACAAGAAACCCTTTGAATGGGGCAGAAACTAAAAGTGAAACTTTGGTCAGCCCTGGCTTTGGGGCTATCTGATTTAACAAAGCCTCTCATGCTGTATGTGTCAGAAAGAGAGAGAAAAAAAAGGAATGGCAATTGAAGTTCTAGCATCAACTCGGAGAAGCACTTAAATATCAAAGCACCTGACCCTAATGAACACCAAAGGACATCATTGGTTAACAAATGCTAGGCCTACCAAATACCTGAGCCTGCTAAAGTGAAAATCTCTGCATCACCACTGGGGTCTGTGCAACACCCTAAACTCTGGCACTTTGCTCCTGGTGCCAGGAAGCCCATGAAATAACCCGTGTGCTACTTCGAGATCTTATCCCTAGGTTTGGACTGCCACTGCGCATTGGATCAGGCAACAAACCAGCATTTGTGGTGAACTTGGCCCAGAAGACAGCAGTGGCCTTAGGGTATTATAGGGTATTACTTTGGAAACTGCACGCTGCCTATTGCCCTCAGAGTTTGTGAAGAGTGAAAAGAATGAACCGGACCATCAAAAATAGCTTAGAGAAAGTGTGTCAGGAAACAGGATCAAAGTGGGTGCAGGCACTTCCCTTGGTGTTATTCAAAATTAGATGCACTCCCTCTATGAGGACAGCATATTTCCCCTATGAAGTCTTATATCATAGGCCCCCTCCCATACTCTGGGGCACTCCCGGGAACTCCTTGGGAGTGGGGAAAGATTGAGTTAGGATGCCAGTTACCAGCTCTAGGGAGAATCGCTCAGGATATTTCAACCTGGATAAATGAAAGATGTCCTGTAAGCTTATTCTCCCCAGTTCATCCTTTCTCACCAGGTGATCGCATGTGCATAAAAGACTGGAATGCAGCCCCTCTAAAGCCATGGTGAAAAGGACCCCAGACCGTGATCCTGACAACTGCCACAGTCGTAAAGGTAGAGGGAATCCCAGCCTGGATCCACCACAGCCGTGTGAAGACCGGCAGCAGCTGAGACTTGGGAAGCTACACCAGACCCCAGGCAATGACTGCAGAATCACCTTAAGAAGGACAACAAGCCCTGCTCCAGCCACATCCCGGAAGCTGGCTGGTCCACGCTTCGCAGAAGCATGAGGAAATTCATTGTGGGACTTGTTCTTCTTAATATTTGGACTTGTACAGTAGGGACATTAATTTTGAAGAATGCTCTCAGTGTATACACCAGGTTACTAAGGTAGGACCGAAAATTACTGCCATTCTTTTGTTCTACAGTTATTATGAATGTACAGGGACACAGAAGGGAACCTGTTTGTATAATGGTACTCAGTATAAGGTGCGTGATCCAGGGGATAGACAGCCCAATGTAAGCTAGGACCCATCAGAGCCCCCTACACATACGACTTTTGAAATTAGACTCCCAACAGGGAGATGGAATAGCCCTACTAAATTAATAGCTAAAACAGAGGAGAACGGAAGCCCAAAACAGGTTACACTAAGGTTTGATGCCTGTGCAGCCATCGGTGCCTATCATTTCAGTAGCGGGGGGCTGTGGTTCCCTCGGATGGGAACAAAGTTATGCAAAAGAGCATAAGTATATTGCCAGAGAACCTACTGGTGCAGTAATTGCATTTTTGGGTAATGCATCATCTGGGCCACTTGGAAAAATAATACAAATAATCCCGTCCATCTTGTAAAAGAGAGAGACACCATTCCAGGTAGTAATGTCCCTTGTGTCTCAGGACATTGTAACCCAGTAGAATTAATAATCATAAACCCACAAGACCGTAAATGGGAAAAAGGAGAGAGTGTAATGTTAGGAATTGATAGGAAAGGGCTTGACCCCGGAGTCAGTATACAGATTCAGGGAAAAAATCCAAAAACACTCAGCCCGGCCGATGTACCAGCACTTTTATGGTGTATTAAATAAGCCAGTGCCGAAACTTCCGAAAAAGACAAAGAACTTGTTCCTCCAATTTGCTGAAAATATGGCCCATTCCCTCAATGTTACTTCTTGCTATGTATGTGGAGGGATGACTATGGGTGACAGGTGGCCATGGGAAGCCCGTGAGTTATTACCCTCTGACCCTGTCCCTGACCTCAGTTCAAAGGGTTCAAACCAACAGTTCCGGGTTTTAAAGGTTTCAATTATTGGACAATATTGTTTGGCCAGAGAAGGAACAGACTTCACTGTTCCAGTTGGAAAGCTTAGCTGCATAGGGCAGTGACTGTATGGAACAGTGGGCACTGTAACCTGGTGGAGCTCAAACTTTACAGAAAAGAACCCCTTCCTTTTCTAGTTCGGTGTCCGAGAGGTCCATTTCTCGGAGCCACTCCTGCTTCACTTCAAAAGATATGTAAATATTTTTAAGCTGTTAAAATTTACAGGAAGCCATTGTTTTGGACTGAGCTCCTGCACTAGGTCCCAACATTCAAGAAAAAAAATAAAATGGAGTCTCTCGTGTTAAATGCCACATCATCAAACTAAAACTTTAACGAAGCAAATAGATTCTAAAACAGACCAGTTTTTCCTGAAAACAGGAGATTCTAGTCTACCTGTTTCAGCATAATAAGGAAGTCTCCTCTGCTTTAACCCTTTTTAAAAAGTAACCCAAAGTAACCTGATGTTAACCAATCCGTTTTCTTTTTCTATTGTTCTGTTTCCTTGTTCCCACCTTTCCATACCTACTGTTCTGCCATTGCCCATTGGGAGATCTCATTATTTGTAGAATGGATGCTTCCCCAATTCATGAATCACAGATAAAAAGCAAATTAGATCTATAACTAAATTTGTTCTAACTTTTTTAACAAAGCTAAATAAGCCTTTGGCCAGCTTTAAAACACATAAATGTCTTTCTCAAGAACCTGGCTGACATCTCTTTGAAATGTAAACATCAAAGAGGATAGCATCCCTATCTCCTTGGGAATTTAATGTAGGTGTCTGGTTTCAAATTACAGCTACCTAGGTATAATACAATTATGAGAAGTTTTACAATTTCTTTGGATAAAGGCAATTAGCAAAGACAAATGGCCACCCCCAATTACCAGGTGAATTTCAAATGAACTATGTGTAGCAAATGGTGCTATTAAGTCCTCTCATACGAAGACTACTCTATCTTGGGAACATGTATGTAATAGGTTATATCTACCTGGGCTATATAAAAAGATGATTTTTCTTTCTATCTTTGCAATCTCTTTAGCAGTTTGCCTGTGATGCACATCACATTCTGTTTTAATGCCTATTCAATAATAAAACTGTTTTCCTTCTTTTCTACTTTTGTGTACGGGTTTTCTGGATTGGCAGATTCTGTTTGTAATTATGTTTTCCCAACACAGGCACCTGGGGAAATTGAGTACTGCCAATGGACTGCTGAACCAAATGAAGAGCTTTTCTGCAACTTTTGTGTTACAGAGGAGACGGGAACAGCCACTCAGCTGCTGCTGCTCAGCTACTAAATCTGAAATAGTTCTTCAGGAATACAAAAATGGAGGTGGGGTGTACTGGGGCAGCCCCTGTGGCTCAAATGCCAGAGCTTTCTGCTACTCCTCCTGAGTTTCAATAGATTGTATTGAATAAAAGTTTCTTGGCCAGGCCCGGTGGCTCATGCCTATAATCCCAATGGAGGCTGAAGCGGGCAGATCACCTAAGGTCAGGAGTTTGAGACCAGCTTGACCAATGTGGTGAAACTCCATCTCTACTAAAAATGCAAAAATTAGCTGGGCGTGGTGGTGGGTGCCTCTAATCCCAGCTACTCGGGAGGCTGAGGTAGGAGAAATGCTTCAACCCAGGAGACGGAGGTTGCAGTGAGCCAAGATCGCACCACTGCACTCCAGCCTGGGCGACAGAGCGAGACTCCATCTAAAAAACAAAAAAAGTTTCTCAATTAGTTATAAGCCCTTTGGTCAATCTCCAAAGACTTTGTCTAGTTTCAAATATGTTTTTCTAGGGGAAAGGATTTGCTTAGCTCCTCATACTACCATTCCAGAATTCCTAACCCTGAACTATGTTTGCAACTTCTTGTGAATCCTAAGTTATTTTAAAATAAAGAGTTTAAGAAATAAAAATGTAGTGTTGCCCAGCATGACCCAGGCAGTGTCCTCGATGCTGGATTTACAAAGACCTGTAAGGACAAAACTGACACAATGATAGCAATACTTCATTGAGCAAGTAGCAAAGGTAATAATAATTCATTCAACAAATACTGGGCTCTGTGTTCAGTTCTGGGGATACAGATATGACTCAAGTGGGGCTTCAGGCCTCAAAGACTTCATGTTCTAGTAGATGGACAGACAAACCTGTAGATAGATGGAAAAATAGACCATTCTGCCTACATGTAGAATTGTGCCTACATGAAGTTGTGAGGAGAGCTATTACATAAATAAGCATGGAGGACCTTGGGAAACAGATGAGGGCCCCTTAACCTAGGTAGACATGAAAGAATTCTCAGAGGAGATAATGTTTATGAACTAGGTACTATTATGATCCTCAACATTAGATTAGAAAACTGTGGATCAGGGAGGTAAAGTAACTTGGCTGAGATCACATGGATAGTAAATGGTTGAGCCAGTTTTCATTCACAGTAACGTGGACTCCCAAACCTCATTTGTTTTACTTGACCGCCACCATTTAGATTTTCAGTGGCTCTGTTTGCTTCAAATAGTTTTTTGAAATCTGGTACATTTTATGATCTATGGGAAAGTCAGAAAGATACTCCCTATCTATTGGTTTAAGTACAGCTCCTCTGAGTTCTAACTACTAGGCCCTGATGCTGTATAGAATTCTAAGCACAGTCTAGACACTAAATGTTTTTCTTTTCTGCAGACTGTCAAATGCTGACTGATTCACTTCAACCATGAGTGTTAATTACTTTTTGTTCTGTTACATCCACTTTTAAAAGTAATTTTAACTTAATGCCCTTTCAAAATCCAATCAAATTAATAGTACAATAAGGATTTTCATACAGATCCCAGAATGTCCTGCTCTGAAACACCGTCCAATTGACTATGCATATCAATGTAAACTGGACTTGGAACGTTATAAAAATCCTGCTCAAAAGCATATGCTAAACCATTATCATTTTCTTTCAAGTACAAATCAACGTTTCTGAGACACAATCTTGCTTTGTCACCCAGGCTGGAGTACAGTGGTGTGATCACAGCTCACTGCAGCCTTGACTTACAGGGCTCAAGTGATCCTCCCACCTCAGCCTCCCAGGTAGCTGGGACTACAGGCGTGCACCACCACTCCAGGCTAATTTTTTATTTTTGTAGAGATGAGAGTCTCACTATGTTGCCCAGGCTGGTCTCGAACTCCTGAGCTCAAGCAATCCTCCCAAAGTGCTGGAATTACAAGTGTGAGCCACCACACCCAGCCAAGATTTTTAATTTAAAAAGGCCAATTATAAACATGCCCCAAACGAGACTCCAAAAAGCTAAGTTCTGGACTTCATGGCCCAGAAGTAGTAGTATCCTAGAATGAAAACAAACAAACCTAAAACTAAAACCTTTCCTCCGTGTGTGTGTGTGTGTGTGTGTGTGTATGTATCACTGACTAGTATATTTTCAAACATTTTTAACCTTTGTTTCTGGAAAAGTGGCTTAACCTCTCTGATTCTTGGTTTCCCCATTTTACAGAACAGGACAACTACTTCTCAGAGTTAGTGTGAGGATTAGGTTTCATAATACATGTAGACATGTTTTTGGGAACTACAAAGGGCTGTATATGTGTTATATACTCCCCTGGGAACATTTGGTGCACACAGAAATTTTGGTGAATCACAGAAAAAGCAATTTTTATAAAAGCAGCTTCTCTAGCTCAATCCCTAGTATACAACCGTGAGTGTTTAATATATTTTATTGTACCAATGAGTTCATGCAAACTTAACCCATTCAGAAGTCATAATAAATAAATATCTGATACCACACTAGGAACTTGAGATTCAAATGGATGAAACATGTTCTTTCTTTCAACGAACTCATGGTCTAGTAGAGGAACTCTGGAAACAAATAACTACAAGTATTGTGACAGGGTACACAGAAGTATATGCCTGGTACAGTGTGGGATACAGGTAGGAGAGGTACTCCCAAGTCTTTTTACCCTTTCAGGCTCTTGTTCCATTGATCACCACATCTTCCTATGTCTTCATTCTCTCCCTCCCTGTCTACTGGCTCCTCCCTGTAATAAAATAAGCCATGCCACCCTCTTGGTCACAATCACACTTTAGCGAATGAGTCAGATAAGTACTTTAGGCAACTGCAAGATTCACAGTGGATTTTCATCTTAAACAGGAAGTACGGCAATAGAGTATTGATATGGTGAAGTGTGTCTTTAGTTACTGCCATGTTCTGAGTAACTTGGTAAATGACAAGTCACGATGGACCCTAGGAGAAGGGAAAGTATTAGGAGCGGGAGGCTTTGCAAGGTCACAGGTTCAGATTTAGATGAATAAATCATTGTACTGTTTAATGCTTCATACTTGGCATGAAGTAGGACAAGATAATTGTGGAACAAGAAAACTAACTTCAAATCCTGGCTTTTTTGTACGTGAGCTCTATGACCTTGGGGAATTTTCTGTGTGCTGAGGATTCCATTCACCCAACATATTGATAAGATTAAAAACAACAGAATTCATAATACAGCCCAATGGTTGAGAACACAGCCTCTGGAGTTGGATTGCTTGGATTTGAAACAGTGCTACCCTTTATCTGCTGTAGGCAAGTGAGCAAATTTTAAATTCTTTGTTTTCTTATCTATAAAATGGCATATGAAATAGTAGTTCTGACCTCACAAGGTTTTTATGACAATTCAGTTGCTTAATATGTTGAATAGTATAGTAGAGTACCTGGTATATAGCAACCGCTAAATATTTGCTAAATACATTCAGATTATCTATTTCAAAGTACATTGCAAATTTCACAGGATATAAAAATTGTTAATTAGTTGTTATAATGCCAATATAGTCTCTTTCAAAATTCTGATTTTGGAAGCCATGCATGTCTTCTAGCTTCGAATTATCTTTAAAGTGAAACTGCACTATTGAATCCTATAGCTCCTTGAAGTACTTGTCTGATTCTCCAGCTGAATAGTGACAGTAACAGAGATGATAGCATGGCCTGATTGGGACAACTAATCTGTATGTATCTGATCATTCAATGTAGTCCTCAACAGGATCAGTCAGTTTCCTAGAGCCAGGGGAGCACAGCAGAAGCTTCAGAGCACTGGAACCACAGATTGCCCTGCTGAGGATGTGGCCCCCACACTGAAGGTCATGATAAGACCTGATAGCTCCAAGTTTGTTCTTTCCTTCAGGACTTCTCCCTACATCCCCCCATCGGACATTCATCTCCATCTCATTGCCTGTTGGCATCAGACACATACACATACCATTCACTGGCAATTAGGACTAATCATGAGACAAACTTTGAATATGTGGATTGTGAGCTTCTTGAAGTAAGAAGAGTATAAAATCCAAATAAACGTGTTCAAATAGAGGCGTTGCTTTTGGAATAAAAGCAGTGAAGTTTTGTTTAGTTTGGCATTGAGCTGTAAGAAACAGGGTCATGTTAAATAGAGCTTCTATCTGTCTGTAGCCATTTATCACCACACACGTTTTCCAGCCTCACCTGGGGTCCTCAACTGCTGTCTCTTGCTGTTTCCTCAGTCCGCTCTTCCTATTCTGCACAGAGCTATGTTAATACTGCCCCCACTTTCTCTTAACCTCTAATATTAACACTTTGTCACCTCATACTCACTGGATAACTCTAGTACCTCTCCAAGGGAAATGAATATCTCAGGTGTAACATACCTTAGTTTCATAACAAATCTACCAAGCTTCCTTATACCTATCCAGTTTTTTTCTCCTTCCCTCCTGGTACAGTGGAGGAGGTAATCTTCCACCCACCACCCCACCATCTAAGATAAATTCCTTCACCGTACTTCACATTCCACTGTGAAGTAATCAATCTTCACATTGATTACTACATCTTCCTATACCTTCAAGGCTTTCCCTCTCTAAGGGTTCCTCCCCATTAACAAATAAAGGTGCCCAAGTCTCTGACACCTTGAAAACATTAAAACTCTCCTTCAATCTGACTTTAATTTTTAGGTACCGTCCTATTTCTTGCCTCTCTTCAATAGTTAATCAAACCATTTGAATGAATTATTTACTCATTGAATTAAGATCCTTATCCCTCACTTATTCCTCCGCCCACTGCCATCTGCTTTACCACTCTGCCACTCTATTGACAGTTTTCATTAATGATATTTTCTGTCACCGCCACTATAATACTCCATATTCTTCAGAACTCCCTCCTTAAAGTATTGTAGACCCTCAATTCTCCTCTTGATTTTGATGACTGCTTTTGATGACTCCTTTGTATGCAATTCTCCTTCTGCTCATCACGGAAATGTTTTTTATTAACAGCTTTATTAAGATATAATTACATCTGAATTTGTTTCTAGACACAGGTAAATTTAAAATATATCTATAATTATATACCATAAACTTCACCAATTTAAAGTGTATAATTCAATAATTGTTAGAGTATTTACAAAGTTGTGTCAACATCATCATAATCTAATTTTGAACATGTTCATCGTCATCAAAGATACCTCATGCCCATTAGAGGTCAATCCTCTTTCCCCTTTCCCCTAGCCATAGGCAAGCATTACTCTACTTTCTGATGCTATAGATTTGCCCATATTAGACATTACATGTAAAACAAATATTATACCATATGTAATGTATTGTGTCTGGATTCTTTCACTTAGCATAACGTTTTCAACGTTCATCCATGTTATAGCATCTATTAGTATTTCATTCCTTTTTATTGCTAAATAATATCCCATTGTATGGATATACTACATTTTCTTTATATAGTCATAGTCTATGGACATTTGAATTGTTTCCACTTTTGGCTAGAGTGAAGAACGCTGCTATGATTATTTATGTACAAGACTTTTTGTGAAACGTTTTCATTTCTCATTTCTCTTAGGTGGATACCTCACAGTAGAATTGTTGGGTCATAAGGTAAGCTTACTTGACACTCTAAAGGACTGCCAAACTATTTTCCAAAGTGGTAGTGATATCTTGTATTCTCCCCAGTAATGAATGAGGACTCAGGCTTCTCCACATCCTCACTAGGTCTTACTTTTAGTCTTTCTGGTTATAGCCATTCTAGTGGGTGATAAGTGGCTTCTCCTTGTGGTTTTAATTTGCATTTCCCCAATAACTAATAATTATTATTAGTTAAGCATCTTTTCATGTGCTTATTGTCCACTGATGTATTTCTTTGGAGGAGTCTATTCAAATCCTTTACCCAATTTTTAATCATATTTGCCTTATTATTGACTTTTAAGCATTTTTTAATATTCTGGATACAATCCAGGTTGCTGATCATTTTAAAGAGCAAACTTTTATTGTTGATTTTCTCTGTTGTTCTTCTATTCTCTATTTTATTTATTTTCATGCTAATATTCAGTATTCCTATTCTTCTGCTTATGTTGTGTTTTGTTTGCTCTTTTTCTGTGGAGATTTATTTTATTTATTAATTTTTTTTTTTTAGACAGAGTCTTGCTCTGTTGCCCAGGCTGGAGTGCAGTGGTGCGGTCTTGGCTCACTGCAATCTCTGCTCCGGGGTTCAAGTAACTCTTCTGCCTCAGCCTCCCAAGTAGCTGGGACTACAGGCACGTGCCACCACGCCAAGCTAATTTTTGTATTTTTAGTAGAGACGGGGTTTCACCATGTTGGCCAGGCTGGTCTCCAACTCCTGACCTTGTGATCTGCCCACCTCGGCCTCCCAAAGTGCTGGGATTACAGGTGTGAGCCATCGCGCCCAGCCGTTTTCTGGAAATTTAAATAAGTTACCCTGCAAGTACTGCTTTAGCTGCTTCTTGCTGTGGTGTTTTGATTACATCCATCTTGAAATACTCTCTAATTTCCACTGTAACTTCTCATTTGACCCACAGGTTATTTAGGAATGTGTTGTTTAATTTCTACATATTTGTGAGTTTCACACATTTCTGTCATTGATTTCTAAATTAATTCCACTTTGGTTAGAGAACATAATTTGTGTGATTTCAATATTTTTAAATCTGTTGAGGCATGTTTATGACCTAACATATGATCTATTTTGCAGAAAGTTACATGTACTTGAAGGGAATGTATATTTTATTGTTGTCTTTAGAGATCTCTTAGTTTAAACTGTTTTATAGTGTTGTTCCCTTGTTGCTACTAGTAGCATGGAACCACCAAACCCCTCTTAATTGCTCACCATTAAGATACTCATTGTTTTCAACAATGCTTTCAGGCATTAACTTCTCCAGATTTTGTTCCCAATAAATTCAGTCCCTTCAGGCAGAGATGCTATGCTTTATGCCCTGTCTTTCTACATATATAGAAACTCTGGACAACTGTACCTGCGCTGGGTGTAGGTATAGTAGACCACTTCTCCTACAGTAACACCCTACTCTATTAGTGGACACTGAGGAGAGATGGTAGCCTCTGGTCATTTCAGCTTGCCAGTCTCCATGTAGAAACTTTACCTTACAAATACACTGACACAGGGGAGATTGGGAACCCACTAGTCTTAGCCTATCACATCTGAGGCAGAGGCCTCACCCTACAAGTGAGAGCTAGTCCTCTAGCCCAGACATGTCTGCCTGGACTAGCACTTCTGCAAAATGGGGCTGTGGAGGCATAAGAAACTGGTGGCTTTCTCCTCCTGGGTCAAACTATAGACTAAGAATTTGAGGGATAGGAGCCTCCGTCTTCTTGGTCATATCCACATGTAGTAGAGGTCTAGAGTAGAGCTTGTCATATGAGGCTAGGGGAGACAGAACAGCTTGTAGCTCATATATAGAAACTCTATATATCATATATAGAAACTCACAGATTCTAACCATTTTTTGCTAAGATTTAGTAATTTTCTTAAATGTTTCTGCATTTGTTGTATGCCCTCATGACAATTTCTAAAGACTTGGTGTGTGTGTGTGTGCCTGCATGTGTGTATGCATGCATGTGTGTGTACACACATAGTTGCCACCAAATCATGGTGTTTCTCTGGGAAATGGGTTCACCAAGATCCTCATGTAGCTATAACCAAAACGCAGGTCAGACACCGCCATTTGCAGAGTCCAATTAGCAAGCGCAAGCTCTGGTAAAGAGACTTTTGGCCATGCGTGGTGGCTCACACCTGTAATCCCAACACTTTGGGAGGCCGAGGTGGGTGAATCATGAGGTCAGGAGTTCAAGACCAACCTGGCCAACATGGTGAAACCTCATCTCTACTAAAGATACAAAATATTAGCCAGGTGTGGTTAATCCCAGCTATTTGGAACCCTGAGGCAGGAGAACCGCTTGAATCCGGGAGGTGGAGGTTGCAGTGGGCCGAGATGTTACCATTGTACTCCAGCCTGGTGACAGGGCAAGACTTTGTTTCAAAAAGAAAAGAAAGAAAGAAAGTAACTTTTTATTCCAAAGCTAGCTTAGGGGAAGAAATACAGGCTTCCCGTATCACTTCACTTTTGGAGCAGAAAGTGGACGCTTTTTTAAAAGGGGACCTAGCATGAATGACACTCAGGGAAGGAAGCAAACAGGCAGGTGTCTGGATGCTCACTTTGGTGCCTTATGTACCAGGCACCAAAGTGCCAAATTGGTGCCTTTGTGGGCAGAACTAGGTTGTAAAGATGGCCGAAAGTCTCCAGGTGGGAGAGAGTGTCATAGCAGGCATACTTAGGGTTGTAAATTGACTGTTGTCCCTAAAGGCAGTCTCCTGGTGGGAGAGAGCTCTGCTCTGGAGCTTCTAAGAACATAGTTAGATGAACTTGCCCTGTAGGGAGTGTCTGATGAAGGGGAGATAAAAGGTTATAATTGCATTTCTAAAGTGCTGCGTAAGAAGTGGGCAATGGGGAAATGGACAGAATAAGAGAAAATAATAATAAATAATAATAACTCATTTTCTTTCTCTTAGAAATATGGGGGTACTCAATTGTAATTTCCCACTGTCAAGTTCCATTTTATTTCTATGGGATTTGAGTGCCATATTCATTCTGACTACTTCCTGCTGAGAAAGGGCATAATAGTCATTGGTTTTCAAAATGAAACTGATCTACTTGGAGTTGGAAATATTCACAAGTACCCAGACTTACAGATATTTGTTGGAACATTATGGTGTGAAGTCTGAAGAGTCTCTGGGAAAGCCTGTCTTGCAATCCCATACAGACTGTGCAATCACAGTAAACTCCACAACAGAGGGATATGCCTATCCCTGCAATCAGAGCCAATGTTACAAGCAGCTTTTTCTACCAAGATGGTCCTGACCTGAACCAGTATACCAACCATTGATCTACTGATAATATTGTATCAGACATAGGTTTGAGTTGTTGGTGCATGTTTTGCAAAGCTAATGAGACATTTTCCCAAATTACCTAGAATATATACACAACAATTAGTCTTAATTATCATGCAGGTTCCCTACTGCCAATTGTAACTGGATATGATGACAAGATGGTTAAATATGTATTTAACAGGTTACAGGAAGAGTTATGAATATTCATGAAGGTGGTCATAAGCCCTGTCTAGTTCTTGAGACTGGATTAGTTTAGTTACATAGCTGTGTCCCATCCAGGAGGTGGCACTGCAGATGGGCTAGGTGTCTGTATGTGATGAAGGCAAACAGATTTTGAATAAGAGGCATTTCTATGGAAACAGAAGAAAAATAAAGGTTAACGTTGGGCACAATTTTCCAGATGTTAGACTCATGGCATCTTTAGTTACAGAGGAGGAAAGTTGTGGCAGCCTGACATGTTTTTCTTGCCTGTATTACAAGGAATAATGTAGTAGCAATTTCATTGAGTTTAAATGAGGAAAATGGAAGAAAAAATTGAAAGTGTTTGTTTAGGGAATTGTAGCCCAGAAAGAATTCAGGATTTAGTCCAAATTGCAGAAAATAATAAAAACTCAAAAACAATGGACAAAAATAGAATCTAACAACAGGTGTACTATAGCTTTTTCTGAAACATGATTTTTCTCTCTGTAGTCCCCATTTTTACTAAAGACAAATCATAGTAGGATAAATTTATTTGCAAAATAAGGTTTAGTCTTATTATGCTTGGCCTAATTATTTGCATCAAGTACAGCAAGAATAATTATTTGCCATATAAGCTCCTTTGCAAATTAGCTTTGCTGGAATATTTATTTATAAGGAATCTTATATTAAACCTTTTAAAGCCTCAAGCCCAGCCACAGATTTATCTGTGCCTGCAAATACCTGCATGGATTGAGTGAATTCTTCTCCTTTTGAAGTCCCAAGATAACTTGGGGCTCCTGAGCCTGTCAGAAAGTGACCTTCTTTACTTACCACAGGTCAGGAAACCCTGTACAGGGACTGCATGGACAATGTATCAGGCCAGATTTTCCCAAGGGGCTTTAATTGACTCTATAAGTCAACCTTGATTTCTTAAAGCCATCTGTTTATATCTGAAAGTATGCCAATCCAATTAAAGCCTTGGTAAAATAACCAGTGTCTCCAATGGTGTCCTGTTACAAAAGAGAACAGATTCTTACTGAATTTATATAAATAATTATACTGCTATAAACTAATTATACTTACAAATAGTTTTCAAATTCTGGGGAAATCGGGTAGAGAGAAAGAAATATGCTTCAAATTTTTCTCACACGAGTGTACTTTACCCAATTGTTAAAAGCTATAAATAGCTCAAAAGAAAAAAGATTTCTGGAATCTGAGAAACAAAAGAATTAGCAACACTTCAAACAAAAAGTCATAAAAAGATTAAGTCTTCCATTAGTTCAGTCTATGTAATTAACTCCTGCTCAATATTCATGAACATATTAGCTCTCTGTGGGAGTCTTGGAAGTTTTTTTTTTTTTTTTTGTCCATTCAAGTGTAACAATCTCCAAAATTATTAGAAACCTGCATTTGACAGTACCTGTCAGAATCCTATAGCTGATTATAAAACTGCCTTTGAAAAGAATCAAAATAAAATAACAATTATGGATGATAAAATCACAGAATATTCACAGATAAAGACACAATTGACAAGGAAATCTGGTCATCTCTGTGTCATACAATAATTTAACATAGCAATCTTAATTATTACTGATAACATATACTGAGATGTATCAGAATTATAAGAACCTTATACAATTCTGGAAAACATACCAGTAACATGAATATAACCCAAAGAAAGAAAGTTAAACACCATTTTATATGTGACAGTGCTTCCTGTATGGCTTTAATATACCAAATAAGCCAAATATATTTCTTTGGGACTTCAGGAGACCTAATAAAAGAGTTAACCAGGTCAAAGAAAAGCTTAATTTAGAATTTGACTTTGGAAAGTTTATCTAATATCAAAGCTTTAAACACCTGATATTACAAAATAGATTCCCAGGTAACTATAGGTTATTTATTTAACCGAAATAACTCAAAAGTTTTTTAAAGGAAAAATCTTTACTCATTGATAGAGGGTAGACTCAGCTTTCCAAGCAAAACCCAATAAAGACAGCATGAGAACAACTGAATCTCTTTTTTCTCCCTTCTTTTTTTTTAATCATTATTCAAAAGGCAAACAAAAATATTTCATTATCTTTTAATATCACATGGAAATCTTCTTCAAAAGAGTAAGCCAAATTTCACCTTTGCATTTAGTGTACTATTAATGTTAAATACAATTCTTAATAAAACATTATAAACAAATCTATCCAATCTTAGTTTGACCATAATGTAAAATTTCCATAAGCCTTTCATAAAACACTTTACAATTTTCTATTGAACAGCAGATCTATACTCTAAGAAGACCTTGTAATTCCAACACATGGGCCCAGATTCTGGCCCTCCATCAGTGTACTTTTATTTTAATGTTTAATTTTTGGAAAAACTAAATAACCTCCTTCAAATTTTAGCCTTGCTCATACCTACAGAACTTCCTTTACAAGATCAGTCTCTCATAAATCTTTTACGACTTGCTTAAGCTCTCAGTTTTGTCCTATTATTCTTTTAGCTTAGGACAATCCTTAAAAATCTCTCAACTAGACAAAATTACATTTCCTTTAACAAAAACCATAATTACATGCCTTCTTATAACCTTTTACTAAAAATACATTCTATTTCCTTACACATCTTGCATGTAAAACTGTTTCTACAGTAGTCTCAATTACATGTTACAATGTTAACTCTTAGCAACTTTTATTTTTGGTGGAAAATCCGGTAAATAAGCAATTTTAACCACGTATCAATCAGATTATAGAGCCCAGGACAAAGACAGAGCTGCAGACAATGTCTACTCTTCCCAGCCTAGCCAGGGAAACTGGCTAACTCTATGTCCCCAGGCCTTAACTAGATAATCTAATTGGCTGTAAAACAGACAAGTAATTATTAAAATCACAGAAGCAGTTCATGACCTTAAAGCATCTAGAAAACAGTATCTAACCTGCCTAATTTAGACCAAATGTCTAAACATTGAAGAGAGTTTTATCAATAATCTTTAAAACTACCTTTATTTACCAGAGATTACTACAGTCATGTGAACTAAAAGGTATTACAGTTTTTATTTTTCTAGCAAAATATTTTACTTAAGCACTTATTTTTCTTTAAGCCAATTAATTAGAGCTCTTTTATATAAGCATTACACATACAACACATATACATACACAGACAGAAGCAGATCTGGTAGGGTAATAAAATACTAGATACAAGAGGAAGGAGGATTGGACAGGAGTAAATGGAGAATCAGACAGAATTCTACTGACTGAGAAGTTTTTAGAGGGCAAGTACGTGTATTGTTTTAATGTATTTTAAAACAATACATGTACACATATAGCTCAAATATCACCTTTAAGTCGATTTCTAACTACAGAGCTCTCAAAAAATATATATTTTAAATCTTTTACTACCAGATTAGAGCTAGGACGAAGGGCCAATATTTCTGACTTTTAATTTTTTTTTAAATAAAGGTAGCCTCCTACATGAAATCAATACGCCTTAACCAAGGGTGTGATTTAACGATAGGTGCATGGGGCATTTTCAAAAAGATGGCAAGGGATTTTCAAAAGCTCAGGGAAAGGAGAATTTCAAGACAGGAAATCAGAAGCTGTCCACAAAAGGAAAAGGAATCAATAAATGGCAAAAAGACACACAAAAAACAAACCAGAATAGACTCATCTCCTAAGCTGGGAATTGCACCTAAGCTGTCATTGTGATAGGCCAAAGCCTAAACTACTGAGCTATGGCATGGGCCACATGCCACTGCCCTTTCCAGAAGGACCTAGAGCAGTCATTTTTGAGCTTGCAAAGGATTTTAATTGCTCACAAGAATTAAGGCTAGACATGACATTATCATGTACCCTTTTTAGATCCAAGAGTCAAAGCCCTGTAACTTAACAGCACAAGGACTTAAAAAGCAATACAGAAAGTTACATGTATAACCTTTTCAAGTCCATAATTTGAATTAACTTTTAGATAACTTTTTAATTACACAAAATTATTTTTTCTCAATAAGAACCCAGCTTCTTTGGTACATTTTATGTAAACCTAGGAAGCAAGAAGTCCTGAACTGTCTATCAGATATTAACAGTTTATAGATGAGAACCATTCCACAATTTTTAGAATGTTTCCCATATAATAACCCCTTTTTAATTGGAAATGACCCAGACATCCAATAAGCATCCAAAACAGAGAATTCTAAGATTTTAAAGTATACAGTAAGTCTACTTACAAGCATTTATGTCACTTATACGTCCCCAACTTTCCCATTTCTAACAGTTTATTTAGATTACTTCTGAAAACTGAGCTATTACACAAAGGTGGTCATTATGTAATGTTATTTCCTTGTTAACCATTCTAAGACCTATAAACATTAGGTGTTTAAGTAAGAACCTTAAAGGTAAACATGTGGGCATTTTGTTAATAACTCCGAAGTTATCATTGAACTAATAACAAATTAGTCTCTGTCAAAAAATATATAAAGAAACTCACCATTTTATAAAAGCTGAATCCACACTATTCTTTCATGAAATTGGAACTTGTTTACATGGCTAAACTTTGTTTGCCCCAGTAAATTTTGGTAAAGCAGTCTTTGTGGTGGCTTTTTTAAAAAAGAAACCTTTTACTCTTTTTCCCTTCAGTTTCAAATGAATTTTCAATGTTTACATTCTAGTTAGACCACAAATAATGGGTCCTATCTCAGTACCAGCAGCTTAGTAATAACAGATTTAAAGCAGACAGAAAAGAAGAGAAAGGTATAGCCTGGCAGGCCTCTGTGCAGAAGCCAGGTTTTACAAGTGGGGCACGAGAAAGAGGAGGGTAAGAAGGTTTTACGTGTGGGGATTGATAAAAACGATGAGTTCGTGTCCTTTGCAGGGACATGGGTGGACCTGGAAACCATCATCCTCAGCAAACTGACACAAGAACAGAAAATCAAACACTGCATGTTCTCACTCATAGGAGGGTGATGAGCGATGAGAACACATGGACACAGGGAGGGAAGCATCATACACTGGGGTCTGTGGGGGGGAAATAGGGGAGGGACAGCAGGGGGTGGGGAGTTGGGGAGGGATACCATGGGGAGAAATGCCAGATATAGGTGATGGGGAGGAAGGCAGCAAACCACACTGCCATGTGTGTACCTATGCAACAATCTTTCATGTTCTTCACATGTACCCCCAAACCTAAAATGCAATAAAAAAAGAAGGAAGGATGTAAAGTGACTGAAAGGAAACTTGGGAGCCTTCTAGCCATCACACAGTGCAGGGTCACTACCCCTACCATTCTCATTTATCTTCCATTAAGGAGAGCCTCAGTACCTCAAGGGGAGGCGCTCCCAAATAGTCAGAAGTGTGAAATAGGAGGTGGAGAGTAAAGGGATCAGAGCCCGTACATTTACACATGGAAACAAACAGCATGCTTCCAAATGAATCACCAATCAAAGGTTTGGGTGAGGTCCTGAATCCCCTACCCCAGTTCCAAATAGCTCCACAGGCAGCTGAGTCCAAGCCCAGCAAAAGCTTCTTTGATGCTGCACAAACAAATGTAAATGTATAAAACGATGAAATGGTGTCACTATCAGCCAAGTCTAAATAAAGCAGGGCCCCAGCAGCACCCTAAAAGAGGCAGAAGGTGGTCAATTGCACTCTAACTCAATTCCAGAGTTTGCTGGCGTCTTCAGAGGTCACTTTCCTTGTACCAGTGAAGCATTGAAAGCAGCAGACATCATGCTGGGAGGTAAAAAGGAGGTTCACCAAGAACAAAAGCCTTTCTGGTAGCTGTTGGGAAGTTCCTTAATGGTCCTGTTACAGGTCCACTAGCCAAGAGCAACTGGCACTCATAGGTGACCCCACGCCTCACCCAGTGGTAAAACCAGGCTGACAGGCTTGGATCACCTAGGGAACACAGAACTAGGTCCCCACATGGGCCACCAAAATTATAACCGAAGTGCAGGTTCAGTTGCTCACCACTTGCACAGTGCAATTAACGAAAGCGAAGTCTGGTATAAAGAGTGACCTTTTATTCAAAACGTAGCTTAGGGGAAGAATTACAGACTTCCTTCCTTAAAAGTACGGCTTCACTTTTGGAGCAAAAAGTGTGCGCTTTTAAGAGGGGGTCTAGCACAAATGGCATGCGGGGGAGGAAGCAAACAGGTGGGGTTCTGCATGCTCATTGTGTTGCTTCATCTACCAGGTAGTCGAGTTGGCTTCTTTATGGGCAGAACTAGGTTATAAAGGTGGCTGAAATTCTCCAGGTGGGAGAGAGTTTCGTAGTAGGCATACTTTGGGTTATACATCGACTGTTGTCCTCATGGCAGTCTCCTGGTGGGAGAGAGTTCCCCTCTGGAGCTTCTAAGCACATAGATGAAATTACCTTGTAGGAAGTGAAGCAGAGGTAAAAGGTTATAATTGCATTTCTAAAGGGCTAAGCAGGAAGCAGGGAACAGGGAAAAATGGAAGAAATAGAAAAGGAGTGACCAGAATAAAAAATAATAACTCATTCTCTTTTTCTTAGCTATATGAAGTATTCCGTTACATACCATCTGGAAGTCCTTAAATGTTGACATTACTCAGAGAGATCTTCACTGTCCTCTCTCTACACCCTCTATTGGATGATCTCATTTATATCCTCTTCACCTATTGCCCATCCACTGATGACTCCAAAATCTACATCTCCACTCATTCTTCTTTCCTAGGCTGCACATCAGGATATCTCTGGCCTTTGGAACATCTCTAAGTTAATGCCCCTTGGGTACCAGAAACTCACGTTTATAAAATTAATCTCACATTCTTCTCAGGCCTGCATAAGGAGAAGAAGTACAGGCTTCCTGCCTTAAAAGTACCGCTTCATTTTGGAGCAGAAAGTGTGCGCTTTTCTATTTTTCCTCTATTAGGTTCCATCTGAAGGAATGGCATACCATCAACTCAGTTGCTCCAGCCAAATATTCTAAAAATATATCCATGATAGCCACACCTCTTTTTCATCTCCAACATCCAATTAATCAACACATACTCCTTTAAATGCCACATATTTGTGTCTTTTTTTCTTTTAGACAAAGCCTTGCTTGGTCACCAAGACTGGAGTGCAGTGGCATAATCATAGCTCACTGCAGCCTCAAACTCCTGGGCTCAAAGCAATCCTCCTGCCTCAGCCTCCCAAATTGTTGGGATTACAGGCGTGAACCATTGTGGTGCCTGGCCCACATATTTCTTAAATGTGTCCACTTCTTTCAACATAGTCAACACCCTAGTTCAGGTCACCATCTTTTCTCACCTGGACTATTACCACAGCTTCATCTTAGCCCCTTAGCAAACAATTTTCTACTCTTCGGATTGATGTCATGTCTCCTTTCCTCAAATACCTGAACAAGTCACATTAGACTCTCTATAATCTTGCTTTTTCTTACCCCATCAGTTTCATCTCCAGAAGATCCATTCTTCTCTTTTATACCCTTAGACTACATTATTCTAGACATAATGGACAAGTTCCTCCTGTTCCCCAAAGCACCATATTTTATCTGTCTTCCAGAACCTCACATTTGTTCTTCCTTCTCTGTGGAATACCCTTTCCCTGCTTCTACTGGCTAAATCCCATTTATCCTTCAAATGTCAAATTACATGGCATTTTCTCCAAGAAACTTTTTCTCTTCTCCCTCACCTTGTATAGGTTAGTTCCCTGGACTATGAGCTAGCAGAGCCAACTGAATCCCCACTATCATAAAAAATACTTAGTATCTTTTGTTGGAATGTATAATCTGTCTCCTCAATACACTGAGAGTTCCATAAAGACAAGAACTATGTCTGATTTGCTCAACCCACATACCCTGAGGTAGCAGAATTCTTGGCCTAAAGTTCTGAATAGCTTTATGACAGCTAAAGCACAGTTGTAAGGATGGAGGCACCAGATCAATGCAAATCCTGACTATTTATCTACCAGGTTAAAGCTAGATGGAAAAATACAGCTGAAAGAACTCAAAATTTTACTGATTGAAACATGATGAAGGCCCCTTCTTCATACAGTAATTGTACTAAGATTTAATTCAGAATTAGAAAAAGGTCATTGTAAATGGTCTTGGACAGCAAGTGTTTCCGGAAAAGGATTCCTTGCTCTAAAATCAAATGTAACAGTACATATGTAAACATAGATTTTGTGTATATTTAAGGTATATGTGTTATGAGATACATATAGATAGTAAAATGGTTACTATAGTGAAGCAAATCAACATATACATCATCTCACATAATTACCCTTTTTTTGTTTTTGTGGCGAGAGCAGCCATTTTTTATGGCAGAATGGCAACAGCATTCTACATACTTGGTTATCTAATCCCAGCTTTGTTCCATATTGGAATTGTGACCTATATCATTTTACCTAACCTTGCTAAGACTCAATTTTCTCATCTGAATTGGAACTAACAGAATCTCCTCTACCTGCCCCCATCTTACTTTGAGATCAAATAATTTATGTGAAAATAGTGTAATAAATTTTTCTTTAAAAATACATTAGGAATGAGCTAACTCCTAACATGTCCACTAGGGTGCATGATGCCACCACTGGAACCATCTGATAACAATGACTTAGCGGTCTGCTATGTATGTCTTCTTTGTAATGCCCAAGAAATGAGATCTAAGTTTGAGTGAGTAGATGAAAGAAAAATAATCGTTACCAACTCTGCCCTCAGCCCTCTATCCCCTCAGCACTGACCCAAAAGTCTAAACTCTCAGAGGTCCTGGCCTGCTTCTTCACATTGCTGTGAAGGCTTACACAGGTCACAGTGTTAATGGATGTTTTCGGACCATGGATGGGCTTTTCACTTCTCCATGTTTACCATCCAGTATAGAGGAGGACCACTGAATTCACCATGAGATATTGTCATCGTCTTCACCAAAAGAGCATGAACTTTTGAGTAAGATAAAACTGAATTTCCATTCCCAACCCACCACATTCTAGTCCTTTGATTCATTTCATTGATTTCAAGTTTATAGCCTTAATTCTGGGAATAGAAATAGATACCTTGGGTGCTATTTGGAGACTGAGTTGAGGGAGCAGTTTTCTCCTCTCCTCAGGTATGGGAATATCCATGTCCATAATTTGAAACTGCAGATTCTCAATTTTTGGCAGTGGTGGGGGTTTAAGGATGGAGGGATTTCTCTAGGCCATTTGAAGTCAGCCTGTGTCAGAGAACTAGTCTAGCAACAAAACCTACAAAGCATCTGACCCTTCTACTATACACTACGCAGTAGTTGTAAATTGTGTTTTTTTATGACATTTCCCTCACATTATCTGGTAATCTTCAGTAAAATCTCATTAAAAGTCACGGCCTAGACTCTGTGGTGCTGTAGGAAATTAGGGAAGAGTGTGGGCACATTATGGGGTAAGAAGGTAGAAAAGGGAGGGCAGGATTCCCTTTTGAGTCCACAGTGGCGGTATCCTTATTTACACTTGGATACCACTGTGCCCAGAGGAGCAGCAACTTCATGAGGGTCAGAGCCTGCAGAGGCAGTGATACTGTGGCTTGCTGAGAAGTCAGAGAAGACAAAAACTTTCTGGAAAACAGGTAAACAAATAACAGGCCTACTTTTAGCGAATACGGTGCAATTGTATGATTTATTACAAGAGCACTCCCTCTGAACTGATGGCTCGTCCCCAGCCTCAGTGCTTGGTAAGTTAAAAAGTCTGTGTGGGAATTAGGAGACAAAAACAAACACAAAACAGGCCTATTCCACCCTGCATTAGGTCTTGGTGAGTAGAGTTTGGCCTAGATTTCAGACCCAAGTTTTCTGCTATTCTTTTTGTACTTGTGCAAGGTAGAAGCAGCACAAATTCCATCATGCCTCTGAGCATTAGCCTAAAACATTCTAAGAAATGGCGAGATGCCTGTATGGTGTATGCTTAACAATAAAAAGGTCCTGGATTATTTGGAAATATTCTGGTGGATGAGGCACACTGTGCTATCCTTGTTTGAATTATATATATTTATATTTGTAAATAGAAAGACTGGAAATTATATTTATATATATATATTTAAACTTGGTTATCTATGTAAAAGGCTCGTGTGATTTTTTACATTTAATTTTTTTAAATTTTTAATTTTTGTGGGTACACAGTAGGTGTATATATTTATGGGGTATATGGGGTATTTTGATACAGGCATACAATGTACAATAATCACATAAGGGTAAAAGGTGCACCCATCACCGCAAGCATTTAGCCTTTGTGTTACATGCAATCCAATTATACTTCTAGTTATTTTTTTAAAGTAAAATTAAATTATCGCCCATAGTCACCCTGTTGTGCTATCAAATAATAGATTTTATTCATTTTTGATTTATTATGGAGTTTTCAAAATTTTCTGAAATTAAGATGAATTCATTTTGTAATTAGAAAAAAAAATTCAGTGCTTTCTTAAATAAAAGTAAATAGTAGAATGAGCGTCCCCACTGGAAACCTAAGTTTACATCCACCACTAGGGTTTAAAGTTTTCTGGTCATGTGTGACACACTGATGGGGCTAAAGTCCTTTGGCATGTGGAACCGGGCGCTTTGTAAGGAAAAATTCACACTAAGGGAAAAGCAGGCCGCAAACAAGTTTAGCTCAAGAATGAAAGCTAGGTTTTTGAATGAGTCCTTCTGGGCTGTGGGTCTGTCTTCTGACCAGCCTTCTGCACTTAAGTCTAGGGAGAGAGGGGGCCTACAAGTAAACTCTGAAGCGTACTTTTTTCAATTTTTATTATGGAAAATTTCAAACATATACAAAAGTATAGAGAATAGTATAAGGAACTCTCAAACATCCATCACATAGCTTCAGCAATTACCAATTCACGGCCAATCTTGTTTCATCTATGCACTCAATTACCCCACTCTCAGATTATTTTGAAGCAAATACCAGTAGCGTATCATTTCACCTGTACATTTTTCAGTACACTTCTTTAAAAGATAAGAATATCTTTTTAAACAACATAACCACAGTACCATATCACAATTTAAAAAACAATAAATCAAGAAGTTACATTTTTATTTCAAATTACATAACAACTGGGGACTCAATACATTTCACTGGTATCATGAGAAGAGTGTAACACTAAAATGGAGTCCAAGCTTTTATCGATGTCATAGCTTTATAATGTGAAGGAAAAAACATCAAACATACTACCATATTAGAGCCATTTTGGGTCATTTGTAAGGAGCTGGAAGAGACTGCTGATTATCACATATCCCATGGCAAAACTCTGCTAGATTTCCTCTAAACATCTTTGTTATTTTCTTAAAGTTGTTCTCCTGGAGGCAGCTGATCCAAGTCTTTTTTAAAAAAAAATCCTTCATTTTGTGTTCCCCTCTTACAGCAGCCTCTTTCCTAAATGCCTTTTCCAAGTGACAACAATTTTGCCCTCTCTCAGCCCTCTGCATTCTCATATGCAGGAACTAGGTAGGATGAGGAGCTAGCTGTGTGTACTGGAAAAGGAATGAAAACTACAGCCAAATGGATCAGTGAGAGAGGCAAAAGAAACCTAGATGACTAAATGGCATAATTAACTTTGGAAACTTCCTATGATATAGCCTGTTAGCTCTGGCATCAAATAATACAGCATGTTAAATCTGTAAAATCAGAATGTGTTCCTCAAAGAGATGTTAAGATGACATGTAAGAAGTGGTTAGGGCAGGCATTACAAAAAAAAGTTATCATTTTAAAATTTATTTTTATAAAAACTCACAACATTATCTTGCATCCACTGTATTTATTTTTACAATTACCTTTATAGCAAGTGATAGTTTTTGAATAAAATTTTAAGCAAACCATCAACAGTACAAAAACACTAGAGTTGTTACACGAAGGACTGATTCTACAAAACGTTACCTTAAGGTGATGGCATAATCTTAAAACTGTGCAGCTACTGTGTGGTATGACATAGAAATAGGAATAATAATTCTTGTCCTCAAACATCTTACAACTGCCTTGAAATATTTCTGAAACACCTGATACACAAAAGCCACACACATGGTGCCTAGATAGCATATACTCTACTAGCACCAGATTGGAAGGGGAATGTTTTACCATACGGTGATTACAAAATATTAATTGAATCAAAGAACCTTCAGTGATGCCAACCATATTTCAAGTAGTGTCTCAAATGCAGGATATGCAAAGAGTAAGGAAAAATAGTCTTCGCTCTCAAAGACATCATAGTCTAATGAAGAAGGCAGACACATCAAAAAAGCACAACAAAAGGCTATAGGTGCTGAATTAAGAGTCTGTTCACAGATAATAGTACAACAACCAGAGCAAGAGTCAGTGGTATAGACAGGGAAAGAGTGTCCCAAGATGTAAGAAGAAACCAGATGAGCTGTCTTCTTCGGAACACAGAAGTGCTCACCTGAACTTGACAATTCCATTCATCACTGGGTTCACATCAATATTAGTTTCAGCACAATTCTGAACATCTTTTCTGTTCATCTAGAAAAACAAACCAACATAAAATTAGCAGGCTTATGTTAATAATTCCTCTAACTGACAAATGTATCAGGGTTTATTATGTACATCAATCACTTTGCATCAAGCACTTCACTTCCACAGAATTATCTAATGCAGATGCAGTAAGTCTGGGACTACGGGCATGCACCACCATGCCTGGCTAATTTTTGTAGTTTTAATTCATTAATAATTAGAAGTAGAGATGGGGTTTCACCATATTAGCCAGGCTGGTATCCAACTCTTGACCTCAAGCGATCTCCCTGCCTTGGCCTCCCCCAAAGTGCAGGGATTACAGGCGTGAGTTATAAAAGTGTTACGTTTTAGCAGTCAACAGTGACTTCCACTTCTTAGACTTCTGTTTGCCCAAACATATTTAAAATCTGCTAAATACCATTAGTACCAACAGCTAGCTTATCAAGAGACCACTACCAGGAAAATATTGATGAAAGTCTTTATGAGAGTACCTGGTGGCTCCCCCACATTTTCTAAATGTAAACAAACTGGCATTCTTCTACTAGCCTTCTCAAATTATTTTAGAATTTCTTCCCTTTAGTTTGTTTCTTTAAAGTGTAGTCAACAAGTTTTATATTTAAACACACATAATTTCTTGAAAAAATTGTATATGTTATAGACAGCACCAATTACATTTCCAGTATATGCATCTATATTAATCTGTTTTACTCTTTATATATTCACAAGAATAAAACACTTGACCAGCTGAAAATGTAAGCTATTTATAAAACATGCAGAAAATAAATCTCTGATTCATGTCTGCAAACCTCAATTGTCTGTGTAGAGTACTCTTTTTCCTTTCTTTATCAAGGGAGGGTTGTAAAATTTAGGTGTACATTTTCCTGCTATCACAAAAGAAAATATGTACAAGTGAACTCTAACACTCTTAGAAGGAAAAAAATCTCAACTGTACATCAATTTTTGGAGCACTGAAGTGGTAGAAATTTTCTATATACCACCTCTGTTCTCAAGAAATGTGGTGCAGCCGGGTGCAGTGGCTCAGGCCTGTAATCCTAGCACTTTGGGAGGCCGAGGGGGGCGGATCATGAGGTCAAGAGATGGAGACCGTCCTGGCCAACATGGTGAAACCCCATCTCTACTAAAAATACAAAAATTAGCTGGACATGATGGTGTGCGCCTGTAGTCCCAGCTACTTGGGAGGCTGAGGCAGGAGAACTGCTTGAACCCGGGAGGTGGAGGTTGCAGTGAGCCAAGATCGCACCAATGCACTCCAGCCTGGCACCTGGCAACAGAGCGAGACTCCGTCTCAAAAAAATTAAAAAAAAAAAAAAAAAAGAAATATGGTGCTACTATCCCAAAAACAAATCCTGTAACACACTGAAGTATGGGTAAACAAAATACAAATCTCAGTTTCTCAAAACATTTTCTTCACTAATGCTTTTAAACCTGAAACTCTTGACTTAGTTTTGAAGAGGAAAAAAGAATCTCCTTGGTGCTGTTAACTATTCCGACGAGTCTAAGTTCCAGAGAAAATTTTCAAAGACTGCTTAATTTAAATTGACAACAAGTCTTGAGAAGTAGCACTACATATTCTAAGTGTTTCTGGAACAAAAAAAAAAAAAAAAAAAAGAAAGAAAAACCACAACATATTTATATGCTAACAATTTTTAAGAGTGGGTTACAATGAATACCGTACATTATGTTTTACTTTGTCAGATACATAACTTAAGAACAAATAAGATAATGCATAATTACTTCTAATGATAGCAAGTAAAAGTTAAGTTTCCAAGGTATTCGTGACAGTGTTTCATGTGGGATAAATTTTATCTACAAAAATATCCAGAAAATACAATCTAGTATATGTCTCCTTGGTCAATATAAATGTAGAATTAAGAACCTTCTGAAATAACTACGTTATTGAGGAAAATTTTAAGATTTATTTGAGACTGAATAATAAAAGTCAATTTGTCTGGAATTTAAAATGCGTGTTTCATGGTGATGAAATAATGTGTGCAACAAATAACCACGACACAAGTTTACCCATGTAACAAACCTGCACTTGTACCTCGGGAATTAAAAGTTAAAAAGTATTTTTTTAAAAATATGAAGTTCATATATATATATATATATATATACACATATCACTTTGTTACAAGAAAAATACTCCATATTTGATCAAACCATGTAATTCAGATAATAAACTGTTCTAAGTTTTAAAAAGGCACTCTTTCTTACTCTTTCCTTTGATAGCATTAGGGCAGAAAATGGTTTGAGAAACTGAGATTTGTACTTTGTTTACCTATACTTCAACGTGTTATAAGATTTGTTTTCTAAACAGTGGCAACACATTTTAGAAAGTGCAACGGCACCCACTGTTTAGCAGGATAAAAAATATTAATTATTTGTGAAATTACAATGCACTCCAAAGAGAAAAATATTTCAGTGTTTTGAAGGGTGAAATACAAAAAGCACACAAGGGGGCAGCAAAAAAAAGAGTAGTGACAGTTTCAAAACGAACTATTCTATGGTATTAAAAAGACAGGAGAGCAAAATAATGAGTAGGAGGTTTTTGGATTACAGGCAATGTGTAATTTCTTGTTGTAGATGCTGGTCACCTGCACCCAGAATAGGCTGTCCTGTGAGACAAAACAATTACTCTCTATCATTAAGAGAAATTGTTCAGGTATCCTAATAATTTGACAACTCTGTACCAGCTGAACATCACTAGAGGTAACTCAGTTGGGATCTAATCTCCATAAAAGATTCCATTCCTTTGGTTACTAGGAGTCAGAGAAGTTCAAGCAGAATGTCACCATATTCAAATACGGGAGGAAGACCACTTTCTTTCAAAAACGAACTTAAATTGAGAGAACCATGGCTCTTCTATGGTATCCAGTAAGGGGCAATGGGAGTTGGAAGTTGAGCATGGAAAATCAAATTCTGTGAGTACAGTTACTGTGATAAGATGTGTTTGGCTAGCAGATCCCCAGCAGCATCAATTCAATAAGGTTCATCTACATGGGAAATAGCCATTTAAAGTCAGCAGTGAAAAATGACCACTTGTG
>CAUYLG010000823.1:0-18011 GCA_963573385.1 Cacajao melanocephalus
AACCCCTGCAATCCAGCATGCCTGGTATATACTCTCTGGCCTTGAGGATGCGTCGGTGGGGGAAGGAGTAACAGCACCGGGGCCCTGGGATGAACTTGGGCCTGAAGCAGCTATTCATTCTCAACAGGTTTCCCACAGACATAATTGTCTTTTTTTTTTTTTTTTTTTTTTTTTTGAGACAGGGTCTCACTCTGTTGCCCAGGCTAGAGTGCAGTGGCATGATCACAGCTTACTGCAGCCCGAAATTCCTGGGCTCAAGTAATCCTCCCATGTGCCAGTCTCCTCAGTAGCTGGGACCATAGGTGCACACCACGACACCCAGCTAATTTATGTTTATTTTAATTTTATAGAGATGGGCTCTTGATATGTTGCCTAGGCTGGTCTCGAACTCCCGGCCTCAAGCGATCCCCCCTCCTCAGTCTCCCAAGTCGCTGGAATAGTCTGGTCTTAATGTTTCACCCCAAACCTCAGAACATCTTGGGGGAGAATTTGTATGTCCCATGAGCAACAGTGTGCTAGAAGTTTTACGTACTTTCTGCTCTTCAGCCCTCACAGCAGTCCCTGCCACTTCATCCCCGTTGTAAAGGAGGGGAAACAGGTGTACAGAGGTCAAGGCCTTATTCATAGCTCCTAAGAGGAGAGGCCAGGCTTGGGAATCAGCTCTGCCTTAATCCAAAGCTCCCAATACATTGTCTCCAAAGAGAAGTTACCATCTGCGGAATGCCTGTTAATATTCTGGTGGAGGCAGGGATAGCTGGATAAACCCAGCAGGCTGGTCCCAACTCTGCACCACTGCTCTGTGCTTCATATTGTAGTCCCACGAGGGCAAGAGAAGAACCCCCTCAACCCCGCCCCACAAGCTGGGTCTGCAGCTGTCTTCCTGATCGTCTCTCACACCCTCCAGTGCCTTGAAATTGCAGTCAAGACCATTTCTGCTTCTCTGGGGCAATAAATGAGGCCCCAAGAAACCACCTTGGAGGAGAGTGTCAAACCTGCCTGAGTGACCCAGGTGGATGTTAGATCTGAAAATGGTTGGCCCACAGGCTGCCTCTCCTCCATTCTGCACTCAGAGGAGGCAGTGCCAGTCAACCACAGTGCTCTTCCCAGACTCAGCCTTGGGATTCTCTGCCCAACGTGCTAATAGGCAGCTTCCATGGAAGGACTAGAGTTGGCAGTATGATTTGAATGCAGCTTATTACCCCTGTTTAGAGGGTCTTTCCCTGCAGGACTTTTAAAACAGAGCCCAGTCTCCTCTGACAGGGATGCCCCAGAGCAGTTCAGCTCAGTGGTCAAGGGATCCAGTAAATGACCTCTCTGGAGTCCCTCCAACTCGGGGACTCTATGAATCCATGCCCCTTCCCTCCTACATGGGCTAATGGGTCAGTCTTATTGACTTACAACAGCTTTCTGAACTTTGGCTAACAGGTGAAACAATACAGAAGGCAAATCCAGTTCTTTCCAGCCCTGAATGTCTACTAATGGGACCAACTCTGTGGGCCCTGCCCAATGACCTGCCCTCTGCTCTGACCCAAGGAGCCCCAGGTCTTGGAGGTGAATGCCTTTTGGCTACTGGCTGCTGTTTCAGGGGCCAGATCCTGGCTGATCAGCAGTGGGCCATAGCCACATTTGGGTGTCCAGGGTCTCTGGCCCCTCCCCTGCTCATGTTCCACCTCATTCACACTGGTGCTGAATGAACCAATTAATCACCTAACATTGTTAACTGTACTAACTACGCTTGCTCTTGAAACTTGTGGAACAATTATTTACTGTCTCTGCCTCATGAGCTATCAATTATGGTGATCGGAGGCAGGAAGTGATTTCTCTTGAACCAAGATAGAGGCCTAGTCAGGCTCAGAGCTGGTTTTTCAAGAACTTTCTGGAAGGCTTTGCCTAAGTATGGCAAAGGTAGTGGCTTCTTCATGGGGACAGGCTTTGTAGTCTAATAAGAGGGGCAGTTCAACACTGATCTTAAATGAAGTCTTTATTATACCAAAGTTGTTCCCCTGAAAGATAAAATGACACCCACTAAGTACCATCCTGAGGACTGTACTACTTCCTTCTTCCCTCTGTTTCTGTGTGTACACAGTGCCCCCCCCCCTTGGCCAGGTTTGGCATCACACACCTAGACATCTGCAGGGCAGCTGTACATGTACACGGGGCTGCATTTTCCTCCTGGTTCCCCACGTTGGGGCTCTATTATCACCTCTTCCCAGCCCACCTCTGACGCTGCTTCCCCCATCTCCTGGTCCCTTCCACTTGGAGGACAGCTGGTGCCTCTGACCAAGATCTACATGAAGGCAGAGAAGACATACTCGGTGGAAGCAGCTGTCAGGCTCTGTGCATCCCACCTGGACCTCGAGATAGTCCTGTCCTCTGAGGCCACAGGATGAAAAGCTCAAGCCCATATGCCATCACCCCCTCCACCACGCACACACATACACAAAGACACTCTCCCCTCTCTGCCTCCGCCATGCATGACAGTGTGTGATGTGGCAAACACGTATTTATTCAGGCACGCAGCAGGCCCCCGCAGGCTGTGGCCCTGTCCCCTGGGCTCCCTCCCCCATCCCAGCCCTCCTGCTGCCCCAGTGCTCATTTCTGAACGTCAGGGCAAAAAGCACTTAGCGCCAACTGCTGAGTCCAAATCTATTCCGGTGCAGAGAAATGCACTCCGTCGCCATGCAGCTGACAGGCTCCGGGCTCCGGGCAGGCTGGAGGAGCAGAGGCCAGCCTCTGACTGACCCTACCCTACGGGGTCTCTCTTCCAGCTCCTGTCTCCGGCTGGACTCAAGCAGGCCAAGCGGCTCCTTAGCCCTGGCTCCAGCAGCTGAGAGACCCCCATCTCCATGCAGGCCACTCTGGGTCCCAAACAAGCCACTGTCTACTTGATACCTCCACAGGAGTCTCAAAAGATAGGATAGATTCAGCATGCGTAAGAACAACTCTGGAAACCGTGTCCCGGCTCCATGAGTGGCATTACATTCCCTCTGCACCCACCACCGAGCCAGAAGCCAGACTCTTCCTTGCAATTCCCTCTCTAGTAGCAGTCCACTCCCCTCCCTCCTACCCACCACCATCCCTGCTGGAACCGGCTCACTGGGCTCCACAGCCTCTCTGGCCCTGTGATGTGGACTCCCCAGGGGCGCTGTGAATGCCCTAAAATACACATCTGGGCATGTCGCCACGACCCCATCCCAGCCCTCCAGTAACTTCACAGTGGCTTCCTGCTGACCTCCAGATAAACCACAGAAGCCCTTCCACGCTTGCGTGGCCTGGCCTGCTGGTTCTCCTTCTCTAGGCTTCACTGACTCCTCCTCGCCTCCCTCCAGCCCTCTGGCCTTGCACTTCCTTAGATGAACTTGGAGCTGCGCTGCCTCCAGCCACTGCCTGTGCCATCCGTCCACTAGAATCCTCTCCTCATCTTCATCCCCAACTCTTGCCTATTCAGCTGTCACATCTCAACCAGGTCTGTTTCCTCCAGAGGCTTCTCTCACCTCTTCTCTGGGTCCGGTCCTTGGCTGTATTTGCTCAGAGTTGCCTGGCTATTCCCTGGGACTCCAATCTCACTGACATAAAGTGACTCTCTGGTTGCCATCTGACTCCCCACTAGACGGTCAGCTCCTTGAGGACAGGTCCACCCCCATGTCTGCTCTCCATATCCCCAGGGACTGGTCTGGCACCCTACATTAAGTGGGTACTGAAAAAAAAATCACTGTTGAATGAACAACACCCTGGCCGCCTGTCTCTTGACCTGCCCCCCATCTGCCTATTTAGTGAGATGGTTGGGAAATATCAGCTCTGAAGCTTCTCCCTCTCATTCATTCAACAAATATTTACCGAGCGCTATGTCGTGGGCCCTGCTGGGAAGTGGGGCACACTGACAGGCACCGAGAGAGTCTGAAGGCATCCGTGGAGCAGTGTCTGTCTCCACGTCAGGAGGTGTGACGGGAAGGGCACTGCACCTGAGTCCTAGCTCCCAGCTCCTCCACTGCCTGAATCTGGTACCTGTGGACCTTTGCTCACGCTGTTCTGTCTGCCTGGAACATTCTTCCCCATTCATTCATTCCACAAATAATGACCATGTGCTACTATACATCAGGCATGTTCAGTGTTCTAGGTGCAGTGGACATGCAGTTCAACTCCTATGCATGTTTCCGTCCCAAGCCGTTTATCACCTCCTCTGGACAGCCCTCTCTGATGCCCTGAACCTCGGTTGGGTGCCCCTTCTGGGGGCTCCCAGAGCCCACATTCTGCTCTGCCTCCATCACAGCATTTATTACATCACCTTAAAATTGCTTGTGTTGTATTAAAACTCCACGACTGCCTTGCTCACCGCAGCAGCTCTCGTATCATCATATCACTGCCTGGTATATAGCAGCCACTCAAAATCCATTTTTCTACCCGAGAAAATGCCTCTGTTTCTTTTACAAGTGTCTCCACAAGCTCTAAAGGTAGAGAGAAAGATGCTTCAGACTGAGTTACAGTTGCTGAAATAAACATGGAGAAGGGGCATGGAGGCCATGGCCAGCAATGAGAGGCGGAGGGGCTTTGAAACGAGATCCAGAGAGGCGACATGAACTGGAAAACTGCCATCTCCCTGTCCTGGGTCTGAGAATGCTGTGGCCATCAGATCAGAGGGGAAGTGAAGCTGCAGGACCAGAAATCCTTGGATGGG
This sequence comes from Cacajao melanocephalus, assembly GCA_963573385.1. NCBI lineage: Eukaryota > Metazoa > Chordata > Mammalia > Primates > Pitheciidae > Cacajao > Cacajao melanocephalus. The sequence continues at coordinate 4,676 of CAUYLG010000823.1, forward strand.
CAAACTTGGAGAGCTGGGTTACATAAGACTCCAAAGCCCTCTGCTTTCGACCTTACTTCTGTTTGGCCCTGGTACTTCCCTTAGGAGTGTCTGTACCACCACAGATGCCCTCCTGGCATTGCCTGTCACTCCCTGCGGGGTGGGGGGAGTGGCCTCTGCAGTCAGTCTGTCCTCGATGTGGAGAGTCACTTCCCCTAAGATAATATCTGCTTCAGTTCCTCAAGGTCTCTGCTCACATGTCCTCAGAGACGCCCTCCTGACCACAAAGCTGGCCCCAGTCGCTTGCCTGCTTTATTCTTCTTTGTGGTCCTTCTCACCAGCAGACATAGATGTGTGCGTTGGTTCTCTTGTCTCCCCCACTAGACGAAAGCTGCTGACAGCAGGGACTCCATCGGTTTTGTTTGGCTGAGTCCCCAGCTCTGGGAATAGTGCTTAACACACAGTAGGCCCTGAAGAACTGTTTCTTGAATGAATAAATGAATGATGATAAATAGGAAGATGGTATGTGGCATCTAAAGCTTATTGGACTCACTAGAAGTGGAAAAGCCTCTTTGGGGGTGAGCACCGGATCTCCCTGAGGAGCAAACAGAAATCAGCCCCTGCAGGACACACAGGGCAAGCTCATCGATGATGACAACCCGAAGACAGTCCGAGAAAGCTGAAGGTGCAAACCATCTCACTTTTAATGAAGCACATGGTGGATGAGAACGGCCGAGTGGGCTTCTCCGAAGGTTACTGACCTCTCCGGCAGGGATGGCCCACTCCGTCACCCCCCGCCCCTGCTGCGGCCTGGGAACACGATGCCTGTCTCAGCCCCACCTCTCCTCTCTGCAGCCCTCTTTCCCCCTTGTAGCAGGAACTAAAGAGATTAAATGATCAACTGCCAGGAAAGGCCAGGGAGAGCACTGCTGTCTCTTTCAAGCTATTGCATCTGGTGCTTCTGGGCTAATGGCTGTTCAGTGGATGCGAATCCCTCCGTCAAAGGTAACTTATAGGGTGGACATGGCTTTCCCCGCCCGCTGCTGTCACCAGGAGTTGGGGTGGGGGACTGACCCTGTCCCCAGGGTGACCCCAGGGCACACACTGCACCGGTCACAGACACAAGACCCCTGCCACGGACCACCTCCCACTTCTAAATCTAGCCATAAAATGACTCTCTGTGTCAAGAAATCGGAACATCATTTGATGGGCTCCTGACTGGCTGAGAAGTCAACTGAAAATGATCCGACTCCCTTTGAAGGTGGGGAGAGTTAGAAAAGGGAGCACTATCTTCTTCCCCCAGATAGCTGTGGCCAAAGTTCTTTGCCTCGTGGGTCTTGTCCATGGCACTGGTGGCTTCTACTTCATGCCTGACTATGGGAGGGCATCTGGGGTGTGCAGTGCCTCCCGGATCAACGTGCCTGTGGCCCCAGGCCTGCTGTGGGTACGCCCTTCCTCTTTTCCCTCCCGGTCACTAACCAGTTAACCCTCTGGCAGCATTCCCACCCCTGCGGCAGGGACATAAGACAGAGGGTGGGAGCGGGCGTGGGGCAGGCTCTGTGCAGGGCCCCTGATTGCCTGCGGCCGTCCAGCCCCCAGCCTACTCCCATCACCAGCTTCCTCCACTCTGCCTTCCCCCCGTGAGGCTGGGGGTGATTGGAACCCCTTCTGCTAGAGCTGATTAGGCCTGATTTCACCAGCCTGCTTCCACCTCTGGAACCTTCCCCTGTTATTAAAGTTGTTTTCCGTCCACTCTCTCGGTCCACTGGATGAGGAGCGTTTATTCGATTTGATTTCTACCCCCACCTCCCTTTTTCCTCTACTCGAGTCCACCTCTCCTGTGTCTGTGGCAGCCAAGCAGACCAGAATTCTGTAAAAACCAGGAAAATTAACTTCCAACCTCAGGAAAGAGCTATAATAAAGCCAGGTGAATAATAAAAGCTTCATCTAACATAACTCTGATTAAAAGCTCAGGCCAGCCTCCTCACCCTATCCTGCCCCACGAGGACGAGGCTGGCCCTTTAAAGCAGCTGATGGTTGAAGGGACAGAAAATATACCCAGCCTGCTCTCACCTCCAATTTGCTTTTTTCCATCTTTTTTTTTCTGCCTTCTCAGGATTTGTTTTACAAATTGGGGCACCCTCAAAGAGACCCAAGGACCCATAGGCTGCTCTTCCTTCTGCTCTACGGTACTTAGCAGCCTTGGGAGAACCGAGTCACTGTGAAGCAACAGGTCCCGGAAGCCCTGGGACCCTCTGCACCCCCACGTGGGGCGGGGTGGCTGATAAGAGGGTGCCGGGAGGTTCAGCTCCACCCTGACCCCTGAACTATATCAAGCCTGAAGGTAATCACAGTACCCGTCTGGGCCTCTACTTTCCCATCTGTCAAATGGAAAGAACCTTTTCCCTTGCTAGAGTGGCCAGGAGAAGCATGAGGATCTGTGGTAAAACTCAGATTGCTGATGAAAAAAAAATGGTTGACTTCCTCCCTCTTTGCTTGCACTGTTATAACCAGAATCATCTGTGCAGAACTGGGTGAACAGGAAGTCACCTGGCATGTATTGAAGCAGCGTGGACAGCGTCGACTGCATGTGGACCCTAATAAACACGCCGTGGGCCACACCCTGGAGAGGTCATTGCCAACATACATCTGATCTGTGGGCGCTTTGACAGTGAGGGTAAGCAGAGGAGGGGAGCTGTCCCCATCCTCCAGTCTACGATAGCAAGGTCTCTTCCAGTGTTCTCTGGATAACAAAGGTCCTGCAGGCAACGGGCCTGAGGATGAGGGTGACAAGTTCTGGACCATACTGGGCTGCAGAAGTGAGAGGCCTGCTCTAGAAATCAGAGACTTGGGTCCCCACCCAACTCCCTGTACTTCTGGGGCCAGGTGCTCAGCTCTCAGGGCCTTGGTACCCCCACCTGCTGAATGGGGCCCTGCAGGAACAGGTCTCATAAGTCTGTGCATCCAGGCTGTTGTGAGAGGTTCTGGACTTGCTAGCCTGCATTACAATAACCTTAGAGCATACTGCAACCTTGGGCTCTGGACAGGTATCATTCCACAAGAGCAAGGGCACTGCCATCTAATTCCCTTTCTTCATGATGGTCCCCACTTCAAAACCAGGGGCCCACTAAAGCCCCCAGGCTCACAGAAGCCCCCGCACCCAGCTGCCCTGGAAAGGGGCTTGCTGCTCAGCAACGTTGGGCAGCCTCAAAGAACCCGCTCAGCCTGTGCCCCTCCAAGGGGGTGGGGTGGGGAGAGCTGAAGTGTGGCAGCCTGGAGCCCAGCCCTGCTGTCTGGGCAGGTCAGTTTCATTCACCATCCCCAGCCTTCTCTCCCTCAGGGCACCGGGCTGTGGAGGCAGGAGTCTAGTGCTTTTCAATTTCACGCCAGGTATCAGCGGCCAAGTCTTGGCTGGCCTTATCTCCTCGGCCTCCTGCCCAGGTGGGCACCTGCTGAGCTCAGCCTCCCTGCAAAGCCCACAGAAAGGCTGTTCAGGGCCAAGACTTGTGGGCAAAGGGGGCCCTGGAGAACTGACATCTGTTGGGCAGGCGGGAAGGCAAGCCCTGAGTGCTACTGTAGGAGGTAGTAGCCTTGTGACTAAGAATCCCTAAGCTCAGCAAGACCCTGAAGACAGAGGATCCAGAGTCACAGATCAACCACTATTCTCCAGCTGGACGATCCTTAGGGATTCTTCCTTCCTCTATTCCACTCTCCTCCATTATCCATATGAGGAAAAGAGGCTCTGAAGAAAAGAAGTAATTTGCCCAAGGTCACATGGAGCTCCCGGAGCTGGGATCCGACCCCAGGCTGTGATGCCCAGATGCCTGGCTGTTAATTACTAAGCTACGCCACCTTTATCTCCAAGTCAATGACATCGGAGATCCTGAGAGAATCTTCATACATACACTGAGCGATCCCTTCCTCCTACATGGGACCAAGCCACTGCCTCTCAGAGCCTCAGTTTCCTTATCTGGAAAATGAGGAGAGGAAGAGTGGTGAGTAAAAGAATCATTACTGTCCTTTTTAGATATACATCAGGGGCCATCAAACTACACTCTGCGGGCCAAATCTGGTCCACTGCCTGTCTTTATTTGCTTGTGGCCCACCATCAGCAAAGAATGACTTTTACATTTTTAAGTGCTTAGGAAAAAAACAAAAGAAGAATAATATTTTGTGATGTGTAAAAGTGATATAAAATTCAAATCTCAGCATCTATAAACTTGTATTGGAACGCGTTGTCCTATTCTTTTATATGCTATCCGTGACTGCTTTAGTATCACAACAAAGGTGAGTGGCAGCAACAGAGACCACACGGCCTACAAAGCCTTGAACATTTTACTCTCTGGCCCTTTGCAGAAAAGTCTCTGCTGATGTCTGATATAAGACTGAGCTGAGCCTGGCCTCCAACCCCCCGGAGCAGCCAGGATTGGGGAAACCCAAGGAGGAGCTGGGTACAGAAACTCCCGCCGGAAGCTCTCTAGCCACACGTGCACAGGTGAATCCTATGAAATGACACCACACACTCTCTCCCCCGTGACCCTCCATGTCCAGAGTGAAGAAGATTCCTCCCAGCAGCGTGCAGCTCTGGACCTGCCCTCTAGCCCAGGGCCAGGGCCCCAGACCTGCCTTTCCAAAGTCTGTTCCTGCTAACTTGCTGTGGCTCACAGGTCCATGGGTTCCCTACCGGGCTGGCTGAGGCTTGAGTGTGTTGTCGATAAGCGGGTGGTCATGTGGCTGGTGTGGGGGCCAGGGGGAGAGGAATCAGAGCGGGTAATTGCTGCATGAAAATGACAGCACAGCTATTTATCCACCCCAAACTGGGCCTTGGCATACCAAAAGGCTGCCAGCGGCTGGGAATCAATACTGCCCCAGAGGAGGGACTATTAGGGAGAGAAGGGGGTTTGAAAGATCCATAAGAGCCTGATGACTGTCTATTTCCAGGGGGGCCATCAGCTGCATGAGAACTGTGCGCTCAGGAGCAGGGCTCCCACAGCGTGTGCAAGGGAGGCTGGGCTTGCAGGAGATCTGGGACCCTCTCCTTATCTACCTCCTGACCACCAGAGGCATGGAGTTGGGTAGGGCCTGCTTGGGAGGAAACTGGGTTCCAAGAGCTAGACTTTGGTATGGAAACGGTGGGGAACGTGAGAGAGACACATTCACCCAAAGTGTGCACCTGGCCCAGGGACAGCAAGCAGAAGACCTTGTCCTGGTCCCAGCTCCAGGCTGATCTGCTGTGTCATGCCGGATAAACCCTCCCATCAGAGCCTGCCATGTCCAGCCCAGCAAGGCCCAAGGGGCAGGAAGTCACCTGGGCACTTGAGATCTGCACAGAGCCAGGCTGCTGGGAATTTCTGGGCTGGGACCCCGGTCATCACAACTGAGGGAAGATAGGCGGGGACTCCTTCCTGAACTGACCTCTAGCCCCATCTCAGAGCCTTCTTTTCCTTTCTCTGTCCAAAAGAGCAGGGAAGAAGTGAAATGGGGGGAATAAACAGGGGGTCTTCCTGGGGTAGTGAGACCAGCTAAGTCACCACCAACAGTATGTGTGGTTTGTGCAAGCGGCAACGTTGCAGACCTCGCAATTCTATCAATCCCCAAGGGCCAGCAGCTGTGAACCTGGGGAGGCTGGGTGGGAGGGACATTCCATGACCACGGTCTAGTAACTGGCCCATATTGGCACTGCCCACAGGAGCCTCAGCACCAGGCACTGAGTAACCCAGTCAAACTGAAATTGCCTAGTGTGATGGGGGAAGGCAGAGGAGAATGAGCTGCTTTCTGGTCCAGGGTCTGGGCTGATGAGCAGGTGGGTTCCGGAGTGCAGACCCAGGAGGCTTGTGCACTCTGGTCTGCAAGTGAGCCTCGGCCCCCTCCAGCTCCATCCGCCCACCCTGGAGGAAGATCATACCACCTGATGGCTTAACATCTGAGATGGCCTACGCCCCACATCCTTAGTGAGCAGAAAGTCCTGGTCCACCAAGAACTGCCCCCACCAGCACCCTCTTTTAACAGGGGGCGGGGGGGGTCCTGTTAAAAGAGAGGCCCCTGGCTCCCCACCAGGGTTCAGGCAGCAAAGAAAGTGTTCTGAAGCCAACTTGCTCCCTGCCAGCTGCCGCAGCCGTGAATGCCTTTGCTCTTCCACCATTTAACAGGACAAAGGCAATCACATGGAGTCTGTCTTCAAGGAGAGGAAAAGGGGAAGATATGCGGGTGGCAAGCAGGAGAGAAAGAAAGAAAAGAAACAGAGAGACAGAGAGAGGTCAAGAGAGTCAGAGAAAGGGAGAAATGGGAGAAGAAGGGAAAGAGAAAGAAGAGAGTCTAAGACAGACGGAGAGAGGGGTGAGAGGAAAGAGAGAGAAGAGGGCAAAGAAGGAGAGTGGAGGGGGAAGGTAGGAGAGGGAGGGGCTTGAATATGCAGAGTTCTCCAAGGAGGAGAGAGGCTGGGTTTGCAATGCAGCCCTCAGGAGACAGCGGGAACAAATTGGATTTTGAAACGGAAGATAAAAGGAGCTGTTATATCTCTAGTTTTGCATCATTTAGTTCATCAGGCTTGACATGTGTCTAACAAACAAAGCCACAAGCAGAGAAAGAAAGACCAGAATGAGAGAGAGACAGAGAGAGAGAGACAGAGAGAGAGAGACAGAGAGAGACAGAGAGAGAGAGAGAGAGAGAGAGAGAAGCAAGTAGCCCTTCCCTGGCCCTGCACACTGAACTGATGATGCCTCTGATTTTTATTCCAAAGACTTGGTCTTCTGCTGGAAGGAGCCAGGTGGGAGCCATGGAGTGCCAGGCTACAGGTGGGTCCAGGAGGGCTGGGACAGGCATGAGAGTCGTAGGCTGGGGCTGCACCATAAGCCAGGGTACTCACTCTGGGTTCCTGGCTAGGGTTCCCAGGGGAAGGGCCAAGGGGCTGTGGGGTGAATGGGTTCAGGTGTCTGCCCTCTGGAGGGCACTGTCACACACCTGTCCCACCAGTGAGGAGAGAGAACTAGGGAGCGGTGAGTGGGCAGGGCCACAGCGTGAGGAAGACTCATGTTTGGACTGGAGGGAGCAAGACACCGGGAACTCCCCAGGTTCCCTAGTTACAGGCTGAGCCGTGTTCCCAGGGTCAAAATCAAGTGAGGAGAGCAGTTTCAGGGCCCCAGGCTTTTGTTCTCTTGTCCCTACACGCGTCTCCTGATTTCTGGTTCTGTCCCTTTACCGATCATGAGAACTTGGCAAATCACTGCCTCCAGCCTCGGTTTCCTCATCTGTACTGAGAGGTGAGAACTGCCCTGGCCACCTCGCAAGGCTTTAGTGAGGGTTTAGTAGAGTAGGGCAGGCAAAAGCAAGTAGCATACTTTCAGAACGCAGATGCACTCATTTACAGAAAAGAAAATAGTTATGATCGATTGCAAACTCCTGGGAGTTTACTGCATGCTGTATCCAGCGAGAAGGCAGTTGCTCTAGTTGCCTGTCATCTGCTGGAGTATATTCACCTCAGCATCAGACAGTCTTGATACACTTGCCTTGTATTATTTTGCCAAAATCAGATTAATCTGAGGAACAGAAAAAAAAATGTTGGACATGACAGGGAAGCAGGAAGAGAAATGGCTTTTGGTAGGGATGGGCCAATGGCTTTAGCAATCATGGGTCCTAGAACAAGTCATTTTGCTCGTCTGGGCCTCAGTTTCCCCAAATGTTGAGTGAGGCCAGACAGGCAGGAAGGAAGGAACCTTCCAATTCTGATAGTTGAGCCTCTGGAATCCGGGAGGTTGAGGGTGGCCTTGCAGTAAGCCAAGAAACTGCCAGGCCCCAGGCTGACATACTTTCCTTCATTGGGGGACCTGGTGGAGAGTTATTAACAGATGCTGGAGGCTGTGGGGAAGTTCTCAGCTTTTGTCAATCCTTCGTGTATTGAAAATGAACTCATTGATCACTTTCAGAGTTGCTCTTCCTGAGCAATGTGACCATGGAGACCTTATGGGGGCGGGCAGGGGCAGGAGCAATGCAGACCTGCTTATCTTTTTCCTGGCCTTGCTGTACATATTGGCCTGACTTCGGATCTCAGTGATCCCATCTGTAAAATGGACTCAGTGATGTGGACAGTGCTGGCTGCTGAGGCTTAGCGGGAAACCCACGGCTTTACGATTGAGGGAGCGGGAAAGCCCCAGGCTGGAGTCCCGGCTCTGCTCTACACCACCCGAGTGAATGCGAGGCGCCGACTTCAGTTCTTCTTGGCTTCAGTCTCTTTGTTTTGAAATAAGATGGTAATAACGCCGTCATCGCAAAAGAGTCAGGAGGACGAAACAAAGTGACATTTGACTCAGTTAAGGCAGCATGGGCCCAAACTCGGGGCTCCTTTGAGGGCCATGGACACCGCGGAGTTGGGGCCTAGGATGAAGCTAGATAAATGGTGGCGACGCCATTGGCTGGGGATTTTTTTTGGGAGGTGGATTGATGGGACAGGCAGGTGGCAGAAACCAAGCCTGAGGCCCCCACACTCTTCCTTCCTCACTGGGCTCCTTGGACATCAAAGTGAGAAGGGCTCTTTATACTCCCTTAAAAACACCCAGATTTTTTTTTTTTTTTTTTTTTTTGAGATGGAATCTTGCTCTGTCGCCCAGGCTGGAGTGCCAGTGGTGCTATCTTGGCTCACTGCAACCTCGGCCTCCTGAGTAGGTGGGACTACAGGTGTCCGCCACCATGCCCGGCTAATTTTTGTATTTTTAGTAGAGATGGGGTTTCAATGTGTCAGCCAGGATGGTCTCAATCTCCTGACCTCATGATCCGCCTGCCTCAGCCTCCCAAAGTGCTGGGATTACAGGTGTGAGCCACCGTGCCCAGACAAAACACCCAGTTTTTAAGGCCACTTGGCAGAGGCCAAGCGACTCCCAGCTGCGCTGTCCTCTGCATCAATGACACCAGAGAAAAATGCCTTATATGAAAGTGTTTTCTAGCATCTTGACTTTTCTGAGGGGGGCAGGGGTGCTAGTGACATTCTGCTAGCTAACGAAAATGCAAATGGGATGTCTCCCCCTCCCCACGGTGTCAGATCCCTGACAGATCATGTCCCAGGTTCTCTGCTGTGTTTATTACCACTAATGACTTTCTCGTTATGATTTGGCTGTGAAACATAACCGATGGTTCTGGGAGAAATCCCATTATTTCCACACGTTACTCAATTAGAGAACCAAGCTGCTCTTCTGCTTGGGGAGTAGGGATTGGCAGTCCCAAAGAGTGGGCCCTTACCTCTTGCTCCCACCCCTAGACTCCTGCCACGGGCCTGTGAAGGTGGGGAAAACGGAGATGGAGCTGGGGGAGCGGTCCGAGGGTCGACACTGGCTCCTGCGGCAGTACCGTCCACTGCACAGTGGCCAAGGCAACATGGCGCCTTTCAGAGCAGCCTCACAATCAAATATCCAAACTGTCCTGCCTCTCATTCCAGTTCTACAGGCCAGACTGCCCTCAAGGCTTGCAGGACGGCAGAGGTCTCCCACGGCACGAGGAGCACAGCTGATGGGCCCCTTCCACCACCTCCTCCACATGGGCTCCCGGCCCCTTCCCTTCATTGTGACCCTCTCCTGAGGACCTTTCCCCATCACATCACACACCCAGCTTACCCTACTGACCCCTTGGGTCTGGTTGGGACAGAGGACTATGGGTTGAATACCAGCAATGGATTTCCACTGTCTTCAACCCTCCCCCACCAAAAACTGAGTATCCAGCCCCATTCCAAACTCAAGCTGCATCCCAAATCCCAGCAGGCTGCACCACTCATTTCCTGTTTCCATGATTGTCTTCCTCCCAGCCCACTCTCATGTGTCATGCCATTACTCTAAAACCTTCAGTGACTCACTATTTTCATTACATCAAAAGCAAACCTGCCTCCCAAAGACCTCACAGCCTGTACCTTCCACTGTTCCCAGCCCACCCTCCCTCTTGCCCAGGGCCTTCTCTGGCTCCACTGAACCAGCCTCCTCCTCACTAGCTCCAGTCAGACCACACTCATTCCTCCTTCTGCTCCTCTGTTCACTTCCTAAACGTTCCCCCTTCATTGCCTTGGCCTCTGTCAAGCTACAGCCATGTTCAGGGGCACCTTGAGCCTTCCCTCCGCGGGGGCCTGTTGGCACCTACACCCTGTTCTCCATAGAGTAACCCTCCCCGTGCCTCCCCGTCTCTGTCCCCATGATGCCATGCTCACTTGTATGTTCGGCTCCCTTTCCCACAATGGGAGTGCAGGCTTCCTGAGGGCAGGGGCCATGCCACAGCAAGAGGCATGCACCTTCTGCTTGCCCTCTAACCTCTAGCCCATGCGGATCTCTGGCAACCAGTCCCGAGGCCTGGAGATCAGGGACATCAGCCGAGAGCCTGTGTCCTTTCCTCGGCCATCTCCCCGACTGTCTTGGTCTGATATTGTCTGTTTTGGTAACAGGCACTTTCCCTGTGTCCCAACTCAATGCCATGTGGAGAGAGCTGCCTACTCAGCATGTCTGGGTGGGAACATAGTAGAAATGTGATGCCACTTGCCTGGCTCAAACCCTCATGTCCTCAGGACACACGAGGCAGGGTGGGCTCCAGCTGTGTCCTGGTATCCTGGCAGATAAACCAAGTCCCTGCCCTGGGGCTCACGTCGGGGTCAGTCTCCTCCAGCTAGCCAGCCCAGGGCAGATGCCGCTGGCCTGGGGAACACTCAGAACTGGCTACCAGGCAGAACACAGGTCAAGCCCTACCCACAGAGCTCCACATGGTGAAAGCCCACTGCAAGGGTATCTGTCCACGGATGAAGCTTTCTTCCTACTTCTTCAGACCCCCCGAGCGGCCTCACCGCGAGGCATTTTCCCTGGGCTACCAGTATGCGGAGCGAAGCCTTCTATGGTGCCACAAAGCCTGCTATGCGCGGGACTCAGGCTCGTGCAGGAGGAGCTGACTTTTGGTGCTTATGGTTCCAAAGACTCCTCACCACCAGAACAGGCCGGGGAAGGCAGGAGGGGCCTGCGCCCTGTGCGAGGGAATCAGAGCTCACCCTCCTCACAGTAGAACATGGAGACCTGATCAGGAATGCAAAGTGGGCCCAGAGCAAGACACCGGTTATAATTTGCAGTGTCTTTGGGCTTACCCAGAGGTTACAAGCACCATCCACCCGCCCCCCACCGGTCTGCCCTTCCTTCAGTCCTACTGCTGTCTTTCTCCTGCTCCATAAACCACCAGCTCCAAGCCATAAAAAGTGCAATGAGCAGTCTGGATGGAAGAGACTGGGCATGGAGCAGGCAGTCAGCCATGCTTCCCTGAAGAGCCGCAGAGGGCACAGGCAAAGTGAGCCCAGCCCCTCAGGGGCCCTCTCCTGGCAGCCCGCACAGGGAAGGGAAGACCAGGGCTCTTCAGGCATCAGGCCGGGAATGACTGGCTTCCTTGGCTGGAAGGACCTCTTCCCTGGGCCTGTCTAAGCCAGGTGGGGCCTTCAGGACCCTGGAGTTTAGAGCAATAACGAATCCCAAGGATCCCCAAGCATCACTCCTTGGTTTGGGGCAGTACTTTGAACCTGTGGCAGTGTCTGAAACTGTCATATTTTCAGGATCCAGCACAGGTGGCAAGTGCCACTCTCAGAACAGAGACACTGGACAGCAGAAGTCAGGGCAGAGGAAAGAACCTTAAAATGTCACGGGGTCGAACATTTCAGGGAAGCGGCTCTGACCGGCTCAGGAGTTTAACTCTTGGTTCCGATCTGGGGGGCGGTGGCGGAACTGGGGGGGAAATGCAGATGGGTCTGCTTGTCAAGCTGGCAGGATTCTTCTGAACTTTATGAATGAAAAGTAATTCAAGAAAATGTAGGGGTCAGAAAGTTTTAAGTCGAATTATTTCATTTCTGTATCGGCAGCAAAAGATTGACTTGAGTGAGGGCAGTAGCAAGGATGGGGTGGGGGATGCTGAAGTGATGGGAGGGTCTTCTCAGCAGCGATAGCACTTTGGTGGTTGCTGGGGGCAGCCGGTGCCCCCAGACATAAGAGTGGCAAGAAAACTGCGAGAAATCAGGACAGGTGCCCTGTGGTGGAGCTGGGGGGTCTGTTCTGTGGGCTAGTTTGTGAGTCAGCCTGACCCAGATTCAGCCCGAGATGATGGACACTCGCCTCCAAATTTTATGGCTCGGGGGTGGGCTGGAAATGTGACGGCCACTTGGAAGGAACCAGTGGGATCTGCGGACAATCATCCATCCAGACTGGGGACAAGATTGGGCATCTCGGAGCAAAGGGAGGCAGGAGCGCCTCGAGGGACAGCCTGACACACTTAGGAGATGTGTTGGAAGACACTGGGCTGTTTATCATAAAATCGGCAAAGAAAATAGGATGGTTAAAATTCAGACCCTGGCTGGGAATGAGGAGGGGACAGTGGGAGCTTCAAAGGAGCTGCTTTCTGAAATCTCAGGAAAAAATATTGCTGGGAAATGGGAAGCAGGATGAGATCTCTTTCCTAGAACAGAGTTAGAGATTTAGACAGCTGGTGATGAGCAGAGGCCGGGGGAGAGAATATTCATTTGCACGCCTTGCTCTGCCACCCCTCTACTGTCTGTCCAGCCACCAGAGACTCCTCCCAAAAGCACAGCTACAACTGTAATCTTCCCTGACCCCAAAGCCCTCCAACCTCTTCAGTGCCTAAGAGGAGAAAATCCAGACCACTGGCTAGGATGTGCTGGGTCCTACATCACAGAGCTCTAATCACCTATGTGTTTAACTTGGGCTGCCCCAATTAAGTGCCTTCTGGCCTCTGCAGCCCCAGCTGTTATGTGTGTGTGTGTGTGTGTGTACGCACGCACGCACGCGTGCCAGCCTAGGCTCACAATGGTGTGGGTTTCTGCTTGTCTCCCTCTTTAGAACACTGGCTCCTGGGGGGCAAGGCAGTGTTTCATTTGTGTGTCTTCCATATCCCAGAAGCCAATGAGTATTTGTTGAAGGTATTACCCATAAAATCAAAGGCTAAATACAGCATGGCAGGGCCTTACCCTGTGAGGTGACAGGGAGGTATTCCTATCCTCATTGTGCAGACAAGGAAGCCAAGGTCCAGATAATAAGTGACTCTTAAAGTCACCTGACTGGTGGCAGAAACAGGATGAGACTCAAGCGCTCAGAGGGGTCCTGTGATTCTGGAGCACACCATGCTGCTTCTCCAGGCTGCCTTTGAGGCTGGCAGTGCCAGCAACCCATGGTCTACAAAGATGTAGTCCCACCCAGAGGCCAGAACACAGGAAAGTGTCACACCCACGGTGCCAGATACAGTGCTGGGCACACACCAACAATTAAAAATACTTGGCGGTGGCTCATGCCTGTAATCCCAGCACTTTGAGAGGCCAAGGCAGGTGGATCACGTGAGGTCAGGAGTTCTAGAC
>CAUYLG010000824.1:0-42742 GCA_963573385.1 Cacajao melanocephalus
AGAACAGAAAACCAAACACTGCATGTTTTCAGTCATAAGTGGGTGTTGAACAGTGAGAACACATGGACACAGGAAGGGGAACATCACACACCAAGACCTTTCAGGGGGTGGGAGGCTAGGGGAGGGATAGCAGGGGATGGGAGGACAGGCGAGTGATAGCATTAGGAGAAATACCTAATATAGATGACAGGGTGATGGATGCAGCAAACCACCACCATGTGTAACAAACCTGCACATTCTGCACATGTACCCCAGAACTTAAAGTATAATAATAATAAAAAAAAATAAAAAAATAAAATAATAAAAAAATAATAAAAAAATAAAAAAATAATAATAATAAAATAATAAAAAAAGGGCACTGCATAGTTTTAATATATAACCACTAAGTCTAAATATATCTTCTGACATCCAGGCATTCAGAAGTAAACAATGACAGGAAGAACTGTAAATATGTGTATTTTGTCAAGTATATGTTCTCCAATTTACCAAAAAAAAAAAAAAACTCTTCAAAACATAATGGGTTGGATGAATCTAACAACAAAATTTTTCCAGTATGAGTAATACAGTCAATTAAAATATCTCATAAAGAAGTTAGGATTCCTCAATTCAATGTTATCTTTTTTCCTTTACTATATTTTTCTTTTTTCTTTTTATTGTACTTTAGGTTCTGGTGTACCTGTGCAAATCATGCAGGATTGTTGCCTGGTACATACATGGTGTGGTGTTTCGCTGCCTTCATCCCCCCATCTCCTCTATCTGGTATTTCTCCCCTCGTTATCCCTCCCTACCCTCCCCACCCCCCACTGTTCCTCCCCTAGCCCCACTCCAACTAACCACAGTATCTACCACAACACATTTTTAGGTAGAAAATGAAAAATAAATTGAAGGAAAAATTAAGACTTTGTGGCATTAAGAAAATTTATCTGGCCTTCTTTGCAACTTCAAAGACTTATATTTTTAGAAAATGAAAATAATTATTTTAATAAACTTATAGTTGCCTTGTATTATCTACAGTAGGACACATTAGCCACTGCAGTAATTAGAATCCACTGTACTAGATAAACTGCCTATGGATGATAGATAAAATAATGTGATTTTATTGATTGATTGATTTTCATCATCATCAATCAGTAGCAAACATTGGTAGCCAAAAAAAAAAAAAAATAGTCAGTGTCAGCCTATAAGTAAACTATTTACATGGACTGAATTTCAATTTGTAGAAGTCAGAACTGAAATTCTGGTATGCATGCTTGATACCCAAAGAAAAATGAGAGGACCAAACTATAAAGAACAGAGAAACAGGAAACATAGGACCTACTGTCTTCTCTCATTTTAAGTAGAGCTTCATGTTATTAAATATTACAAATTTATTGACACATGGACCTTCACAATTTTTTTTAAATTCTTGGCATCATATAGACCACAGCCTTTGCAAAAAATTTAAACATCCTTATGTGTTGTTACAGGTTCACTGGAAGATCATGTCAAAAATTATGTTTTCAAATAATTATGTTTCTCATAAATTAAAATTAAAGTCTGCCTGATGACCTAATAAGAAAGTGCTAAACTTCTGATCTCTGCTCATATTTTGTTAGTAAGTAAATTTATGTCTTGAGCAAGTGGGTTTAAATGCAAGTTTCGGACTCTGTTATTCCAGAAATTCAGATACAGCTTCTAACTGTATTTTGAGAAAGCAGGAAACCACATAGTTTGATCTATCCAAAAATCCTTTACTAATTTCTTGTTGAACTGATTACAGATATATAATTTGCCCACAGGTGACATTTAGTACATTAAACAGAAAAGACACACATTTCCAAGTGTTCCCTTGTACTGACAGTTTGTATTTTGAGGGCTGGACACTGTAATGTCTAATTTACAAACCCTCAAGGGATTGAACATCATCTAAAATTCATCAAAGAGTTAGTGATGATATAATTGTCAGTTTAACTCAGAAGTCCTAGGTTTACACTTGAGATAACTTTCTAGTATTCTATACAGTTAATGTAATACTAGCCAAATAATTTATTTACAACCTGAAAAATGGTAACACATTTAATTGTAGACACATCTTAGAGACTGCTACAGATGGCTAGTGTGCCTGTGGAAGATGATGAGGTTCTTGCTCTTGATTATCTGCTCCAGAAACAGTTCCAACTTCAGGTTGCAGCTGCCTTTACTTTTTTTAAAAAAGCATTTATATTATATATATGCATGTACATAACCACTAAGTCTAAATACATATATATATATATATATATGAGATAAAAAATCTCAATTTGCCTTCTTTCCAAGTTACCACTTTCCTCTTTAGTTCTTGAGTCTCTAATTCCTGCCAATAGGCCAAAAAACTGTTCAAGAATAGGAAGCAGGATATGTATTTTTTTTTCCTAATGGCTATCTCTGAAAAACTGAAACACATTTTTTGTATTTTTAAGTGGTTTGTTGCTGGTTAACTACAAGGACATAAAATGTAGCATAAAAAGCAAGACTCACTTGTAGAATTATTTAGTCCCAGAAACACGAAGAAATAGCTACTTCTTCTTTCCCAAATTTATTTAGGTTTGTCAGAGGTGAATTTGAATAGCATAGCCCCTCCCTATCATGCCTTCCTCTTTATTTTGAGCACCTAAAGCAGCAATTGACACATATCAGATGCTCAATAAATATTTGTTTTACAGCTAAATGAAGGCCTTTATGAAGGACTTATCTTCCCTTCTCGAAAGACTGTGATTTGCTTCCTTTATAAACATCTAGATTTGTTCTCCTTTGGTAATCAGCATACTGAATCATAGGTAAGAATGTACACATACACACACACACACCAGGGCCGAGGGCCCTGCTAAAAGCAAATCTCTGTAACTTTATCATTTATCTATTTATCATTATATTATTTTGCTTTCCTGAAAGACTTTGACTGTTATTTTAAAGTCTACTTGGACTTTGAGGTAAAGCATTATTTCTTCTCCATTTGTTTGAAACATGAGCTGTGCAAAATGTGTTTTGTAGAATTTACTTGTAAATGATGCTTTCAGGAAAAGGGCTTTGTGGCCTAATTATGATCAATACTAGCATAATATGTTTCTGAAAATTCCTGCAATGAAAGAGCCAATTTAATTATGTTTAACTTGATTCCTCATCTTTATTTGACCAACAAAATTTCTCTCCAAACCCAAATATTTCATCTTAAAGAAAATATTGCATTACAGGATATCTATTTTTATATCCTGTCTTGGGGTAATATGAGGAATATGATTTCACAGGTAGTCATGTACCACACATACTTTGATGGAGGACTCTACTCAAAACAAATAGTTATGTCTAAACTGTCTCCATTTTTACTTCATCCCAGTGTTCTGAAGACCACCAATTCTGAGTTAATTTGTGCAACAGATATAAAGACAACACTCTGATTACAACAAATTATTAATACCACCTATATTTGGTCACCAACTGTAGCTACTTTCATAGGTTCTAAACACTGTGCAGGTTTATAACTGTACCACCCCACAGATAGGCCTCAGATTCATAAAATCACAGCTTGCTAATAAGCTACTATCAAAGTAAAAAAAATAAATAAATAAAATTAATATTTATCAAATAAGATGAATAAATAAAAAGTTAAAATGTTCTACAGATTTAATGCAATCCCTGTCAATATTTCAATGATTAGTTTTTTGTGAAAATGGAAGAACCCATTTAAAAATGTATGTTGTTTTTTTTTTCCAAGATGTTAGATTAGAGGTTTTTTGCATGCGTCAGCCACTTTGATACAGCAAGATAATGCATAAAGACTAACTCTGTAAATTTTAATTCAAGAAGGGAAATGGAAATCCACCAGAAACACAGAATCATGAAGGATCCCTGAGATCTTGGGATGGAAAACACCGACAAACAGCCCCTTAATGGAGTATGGCTTTTAACAGTGGCTGGAGATCCAGTATATGAGAGAGGCAAAAAGTCTCCCTCCGTGACTCTCCTTTCCTCCAGGAATCTAAGCAAGCCAGGTTGAGGCAGAAGACTTTGTTCCTCCCTGGAGCTTCCTTGGGGAGAGGCTTGGACACACTGTGATAAAAAGACACCAGGAAAAGCTCCATTTTCCCAGAAGAGACAGAGATGAGGATGCCGCTTTTAATCCAGCTGCACACAAAAACAGCTATTCTTTGGTGGCCTGGCAGCATGGTCACACAGGCATTTTAGTCAGAACAGAGACTGGATTCCCTGCTCTGGAGTTGGATAGGGGCCTCTATAGCCAGATCTGTGGAAGGTGTTTCAGCAATAGGCACTGGAATTGTGTTCTTCCCTGCTGCAGACCTGGAGCAGAAGAGCTGCTACAGTTGCAGTTCTCCTGGGTGATGAGACTTGTAGCTAAGGCCAGCTTTGCAACCTAGAACAAGTCTCTGTGTGCCGTTGCTGAGTGTCCCAGCCTCCTCCCCTGAGACTGTTGTGAAGCAGAGCTCTCTCTTCTATACCCCCAGGCAGAAATCCAGGTTTTCAGAGAATCTCCTTGCCTGGATCAGCAGCCTGAGCTAACCTACCCTTCCTGTGCATATAGGTCATGGTGCAGCCGGGCCCCTTTCACTCCTTACCCAGTCGAATCTCCAGGCAGGTGGAGCACCCACTTGCCTAGAATGGCAGCCTCAGCCACCCTATCCTTCCTGTGCAGAGATCCTCGTGCAGGGGAGCCCTCTTTGCTCCACTCCCAGGCAGATCTCTAGGCATCTGGATAACTCACTCTCCTGATTAGGAGTTTAGTTCATCTCCTATAATCATGCAGAGAATTTGGGGCCAAGGAAATTTCCAGGATCCATGCCTGTGTACATCTCTGGGTGCTTAGTGGCCACTCACTGGATTCGCCTTTGGTGCTGGTGCATTTGTCTGCCATCAGGGTACCTGTAGTTAGACCCACCTGATCTGGCCCCATCCATATTAGAATCTGGGGCTGAGTAGAGAGCTAAGACCACTATGCACCCCACAAATCAGTTCATTGTGAGGTAACAGACAGCTACTCCAGGAAACAACAATGAAGTATATGCCCAGCTAAATTGGGCAGCCAGCTCTTACCTATTCGTGCCATCTACTGGCTTGTAAGTCAAACTATACAGCACAATGTAGCCCAACAGAAGTGGATAGGGCTATAGAAGCAAAACCAAAAGCCCCTACCTAGCATTCTGTACAGTTGTACTGCTTAGGTATGGGGTTAAAGGGAAATGGAAATAATAATAATATTATTATTTTAGGGAAATAAAGTAAAAGAAAAAATCCTACGTGCACAAAAATAATCACAAAAGTTAGAAGTGCTACTGTTTCCAGATGAGAAGGAAATGGCACAAAAATTCTGGCACCATGAAATATCTAAGGTAGTGACACCAACAGAGGATCACACTGCTCTCAGCAATAGTCCTGAACCAAAATAGAAACTCAGATATGAAAGATAAAGAATTCAAAGCATGCTTTGCAAGAAAGCTCAATGAGATTCAAGACAAGGTTTAAAATCGAGACAAAAAAACTTCTAAAGCAATCCAGAAAATTAAGGAAGAGATAAACATATTTTAAAAATCTATTAGAGGTTCTGGAATTAAAAAATTCACTGAAGCAATTTCAAAACACAACTGAAAGCTTTATCCATAGACTGCACCTCCAAGCAGAAGAAAAAATTTCAAAGCTTGAAGACCGGTCTTTTGAACTAACTGAGTCAGTCAAAAATAAATAAAAAATACTTGTAAAAAATGAACAAATTCTTCCAGAAATATGAGATTGTATAAAACAAACTAAATCTACAAATCACTGGCATTTCTGATAGAGAAGGGGAAAAGTAAACAACCTGGGTAACATATTTGAGGAAATAGTTTAATAACATTTCTCTAATCTTGCTGGAGAGGGAGAAATCCAGATACTAAAAGCCAGAGAACACCTGCAAGACACTACACAAAATTAACATCACCAAGGCATATAGTTATGAGAGTCTCCAAAGTCAACACTAAAAAAAAATTCTTAAAGGCAGCTAGAGACAAAAGGTCAGATTATATGCAAAGGGAATCTCATTAGGTTAACAGTGAACTTCTCAGGAGAAAGTTTATACAATGCCATAGAGATTGAGAGTCTATGTTCAGAATTCTTAAAATAAGAAATGTCAGCCAAGAATTTTATATCCTGCCAAACTAAGTTTCGTTAAGTGATGGAGAAAAAAAACATTTTTTCAGACAAGCAAGTTCCAGAAGAATTTGTTTCCATAAGACCACCATTAGAATACATGCTTAAGGGAGTTCTAAACATGGAAATTAAAGAACAATACCTACTACCACAAGAAACACTTAAGTACATAGCCTACAAACCCTATAAAGCAACCACACAATAGGAACTACAAAGCAAACAGATAACAATTTCACTACAGGTTCATAATTTTATGTATAATTAGTAACCTTACATGTCAATACTAAAATGCCACTCTCAAAATTTATAAAGTGGCAAGTTGGATAATAAAACAAGACCTGTCTGTGTAACATCTTCAAGAGACCCATCTCACACATCGTGTCACCCATAGTCTCAAAGGAAGCAGTTGAGGAAATATCTAATCGTGAAAATGGTAAACCAAAAGGAGAAGGATTTGCTATTCTTATGTCAGAATAAGTCAGATAAAACAAACTTTAAACCAGCAATAGTTTAAAAAAAATTCAATAAATGACATTACATAATGATAAATTCAATTCAACAAAAAGACTTGATAGGCCTAAATATAAACACACATAAAATTGGAGCACCCTGATTCATAAAACAAGTACTTATAAACCTATGCAAAGATTTAGACAGCCACACAATAATAGTGGAAGACTTAACAATTCATTGACAGCATTAGACAGATCATAGAGGCGGAAAACTGACAAAGAAATTCTGGATTAAATTTGACACTTTTTTGGTCTAGCTGGTTTCAAACTCCTGACTTCAGGTGATCCACCTACCTTGACCTCCCAAAGTGCTGGGATTACAGATGTGAGCCATCACACCCAGACCGTCTACTAAAAATACAAAAATTAGCCAGGCGTGGTGGCAGGTGTCTGTAGTCCCAGCTACTCAGAAGGCTGAGACAGGATAACTGCTTGATCCCAGGAAGTGGAGGTTGCAGGGTGCTGAGATTGTGTCACTGCACTCCAGCCTGGGTGACAAAGCAAGACTCTGTCTTAAAAAAAAAAAAAAAATTGACACTTGACCAACTGGACCTAGTGGACATCTACAGAATACTACCCAACAAACATAGAATGTACAATATTCTCATCTACATATGGAATATATTTCAAGATCAACCATGTGCTCAGCCATAAAGCAAGTTTCAATAAATTAAAATTATACCAACCATATTCTCAGACTACAGTGGAATAAAAATAGAAATCAAAACCAAAATCTCTCAAGCCACACAATTACATGCAAATTAAACAACTGGCTTATGAATAATTTTTGGGCACATGATCAAATTAAGTCAGGAATTTTAAAAAAATCTTTGAAAAAAATGAAAACAGAGACACAATATACCAAAATCTCTGAAATGCAGCAAAACATGTGATAAGAAGAAAGTTTATAACACAAAAAACCTACACTAAGAAAATAGAAACATTCAAATTAACAATCTAACATCATACTTAGAGGAACTAAAAACTAGCTAGACGAAAAGAAAGCAGTAAAATCAGAGCAGAAATGCCTGAAACTTAGATCCAAAAATACATACAAAGGATCAATAAAACCAAAAGTTTGCTCTTTGAAAAGATAAAAAGGACCAACATACCACTAGCTAGAGAAACGAGAAAAGAGAGAATATCCAAATATGACAATTAGAAACAAAAAAATCCAATATTACAAGCAATCCTACAGATTTATAAAAGATCCTTGCAGACTATTATGAACACCCTTGTGCATATAAACTAGAAAATCTAGAGGAAATGAATAAATTCTTGAAAATACACAATCTCTCAAGATGAAATCAGGAAAACATGGAAATTCTGAATAGACCAGCAGTGAGTTCCAATATTTAGTCAGTAACAAAAAGCTTACTGATATGATTAGACTGTGTGTCCCCACCCAAATCTTGAGTTATAATCCTCATAATCCCCATCCGTCAAGAGAGAGACCAGATGGAGGTAATTGAATCATGGCGGTGGGTTCCTCACGCTGTTTTTGTGATAGTGAGTGAGTTCTCATGAGATCTGATGGTTTTATAAGGAGACCTTCCCCCTTCGCTCAGCACTTCTCCTTCTTGCCACCTCGTGAAGAAGGTGCCTTGCTTCTCTTTCACATTCTACCATGATTGTAACTTTTCTGAGCCCCCACCCCAGCAATGCAGAACTGTGAGATCTCTTTTCTTTATAAATTATCCAGTCTCAAGTATGTCTTTATTAGCAGTGTGAGAATGGACTAATACACCTACCAACCACAAAAAGCCCTAGACAAGGTAAAGTCATGGCTGAAGTCTACTAAATATACAAAGAAGAGTTGGTACAAATTTTTCTGAAACTATTCCCAAAAATTGAGGAGAAGAGAATCCTCCTTAACTCATTCTTTAAAATCAGCATTTCCTTGATACCGAAACCTGTCAAGGATTCAACAAAAAAGAAAATTGCAGGCCAACATCCCTAATGAACATAGACGCACACACACAAATTCCTCAACAAAATATTAGTAAACTGAATAAAAAGCACATCAAAAATTGAATTTACCATTAATTAGGCTTCATTTCTGGGATACAAGATTGTTTCAACATACACAAATTAACAAATGTGATTCACTACACAAACATAATACAAAAAAATAAATATGACGTCTCAGTAAATGAATAAAAATGTTTTGATAAATCCAACATGTATTTCTCATAAAAACTCTCAAGAAAGGAGGCATAGAAGCAATATGTCTCAAAATAATAAGCGCTATCTCTGACAAAGTCACAGCCAACATCATACTGTATAGGGAAAAACTAGAAGCATTCCTCTTGAGACCTGGAACAAAACAAGAATCCCCACTTTCACCAGTCCTGTTCAACATAGTGCTGGGACTGCTAACCACAACCATCAGATAACAAGAAATAAAAATCATCCAAATAGGAAAAGAAGAAATCAAACCATATTCATGGTTGATATAATACTATACTTAACATACCCAAAAGCCTCCACCAAAATGCTCCTGGAACTGGAAGGCATAATCTTAAACAAATTAATGCAGAAACAGAAAACCAAATACTGTATCTTCTCACTTATTAGTGGGTTTTAAACATTAAGGGTACTCATAGACACAAAGATGGCAACAATAGACACTGGAGACTACCAGAAGAAAGAGGAAAGAGGGTAACAAGGAGTGAAAAACTACTGGGCATCACAACCTGGATGTTAGGATCAAGAATGCTGAAGTTTTTGAGGTACAATTTATCCTAACATACTTGCACATGTGTCCCTGGAAGCTAAAATAAAAATAAATAAGTGCAAATAAAATAAATGCAATCAAGCTGAAATTTTCAAGGTACAATTGATCCTAACATACTGGCACATGTGCCCCTGGAAGCTAAAATAAAAGTTGAAATTGTTTTATAAAATTCATATGGAATGACAATAGATCTGAAATAGCTAAAACAATCTTGAGAAAGAACAAAGTTGAAAGATTTACTTGCTTGTTTTAAAACTTATTACAAAGCTATGGTAATCAAAACAGTGTGGTAGTGTCATAAAGACAGACATGTAGAACATGATATAGAATATAAAGTCCAGAAACAGATCTTCACATATGTGGTAAAATTATTTTTGACAAGGGTTCCAAGAGCTTTCAAAAAAGAAAGGACAGTTTTTTCAAAAAAAATGGTGCTAGAAAAATTGATTATTTGCATGCAAAAGAATTAAGTTGGACTCTTATCTAACTGCCTATACAAAAATTAACTTAAAATAGATCATAGAGTTATATGGATAACTAAAACAATAAAACACTCAGAAGAAAACATTTGGCAAAGGCTTCATGACACTGGATTTGGCAATAATGTCTTGGATATGACATCAAAGGCACAGGCAACAAAGGAAAAAATAGACAAATTGGACTTCATAAAAATTTTAAAAATTGTGCATCAGAAGACAATATCAACAGAGCACGAAGGCAATCTATATAATGAGAAAACATATTTGCAAACCATATATCTTAAAAGGAATTGGAATCCAAATTATTTAGAAAACTGGAACCGAACAAGAAAGGTCAAACAACCTGATTCAAAGGAAGTCCAGTCTCTCACAGTGATTTAATACACTTAATATCAGACAGAATTTGTTCAGATGTAGCTCAAGGTCAATTTGAAGATCAAAGGCTCAAAAGCAAATTCATATTTTGTGGTGTTTATGGAATACTGTAGAAGAGTATATAGATGTGAATTCTAATTATGTACTTTACAGACCAAAAAGGCAGAAGAAAGTAGAATTTGCTCTCCCTCCTGGATCTGGGACATCCTTCACCTGTCCTCAGATATTAGAACTTTAGGTTCTTTGGTCTTTGAATTCAGGGAATCACACTAGTGTCCCCCACCACATTCCCACCTCTCCCCCAGTCCCAGGGTTCTCGGGCCTTCAATCTCAGGCTAAGAGTTACACCACTGGCTTTTCTGGTTCTGAGCACTCAGATTAGAATCAGCCAAACTACAGGCCTCTCTGGTTCTCCAGCTGGCAGATGGATTATTATGACACTTCTCAGCCTCTATAATGGCATAAACCAATTACCCTACAATCCCCTAAATTCCATCAGATCTCGTGAGACCCATTCACTATCTTGAGAACAGTATAGGAAAGACCCACCACCATGATTCAATCATCTCCCACCAGGTCCCTCCCACAACACACAGGAATTTTGGGAGCTAGAGGATGAGATTTGTGTGGGGACACAGAGCCAAATCGTTTCAGTTTCAAATAGCTAGAAAGAGGGTATCAAATGTTCCCAACACAAAGTCATGATAAATGATTGAAAGGATGATATGTTAATTACCCTGATCTGATCACCATGCACTGTATGTATCATAACATCACTATAAACCCCCTAAATATGTGCAATTATTATGTGTCATTTTAGAAAAATTAAAAAATACTTTCTTCAGTATTTAACCATCTTTTTGTGACTTTTTCCAATAAAATTTTAAAAATCAATGAAAATTTTACACTGTTCTTTAACTATAAAATATTAATAATTTTCTACTCATTGAGAACCTATTTTTATGATAAAATGATTTTGACTGGTGTGCCAAGTTTTTTATTTAATTAGCATAACTATGACCTGTAGCATAGATGTTATATTTCCCTAGCTGCCTATCAGGTAGGTTTTGGCTAGTAATCCTAATTACCTATTTGATTAAGATGGCTGCTGTTGTTATAAAATATCAATGATTTTACACTGGAAAATGATTGTACTATGCTATTGTGTGTGTGTGTGTGTGTGTGTGTGTGTGTGTGTATTTACTAATATACCTGTTCAATTTCTTCTCTTTCATCTGAGACTTTCTGGCACTCTGGAATATACATTCTAGTGTGAATTACAGACAATAACTTTATACACACATGCATATGCATATTTGTGTATGTGTATAAAAATGTGTAGTAATGGCAAGTTCTTGAAGGAAAATTAACTGGATTGAGAAAAGAAAGAGTGAATTGGGTTGCTACCATGAATAAGGTAATCAACAAAAGCTTCTCTGAGAAGTTGACATTTTTTAAAGCAAAAACCTAATGAATGAAGTGAAACAGCAAAATGTATGACTATTTTGGACAATAGTATGCAAGTGTGTAGGGAAAAGCAAATAAAAGGCGATTGAGAAAGAAACAGATGTAAGGAACAGCTGGAAACCTGTGTGGCATTTTGATTTCTTTAGGAAAATGAAATGGTCACTGCCAGGCTCCTATAGATAATACAACACTGTTAAATCTCCAAAAAATGTTTTTAGGTCTTTAAGAGAACTGCTTTGCCTTTAAAGTGAGAGACTGGAGTTCCGGCAATCTTTTTTTATGATCCTGAATTATTTCACTTTTTCAAAGTTGACTTGTTTAATGCCAACATAAGAGTCAGAAACAACTTCATTACTTTACTCAGACTTTGCAAAGAGCAAAATGTTATCAGTGCTATTTTCAATATACAAAATAAGATTTCTCTTAGGAAATTTCCTGCTCAATGATTTCAATGTACATCTTAAAATTTTTTGTATATAGTGCTTATAATAAAAACATATTCTCAAAAATAAATTGCTTTTCAAAATACAATTATGAAAATAACTAGGATGGAGGCGGGAGAAAAAACTAAATGGTTTATATTTTGGATATCATTATATAAATAAAGTTATGAAATTTAAAAAACTTGTTAATTTTTATAAAATAAATATTTCCTCTACTTTTGGATATACAAACCAGACTAACTTCCACATTTGAGAATCCTAACAATAATACATGTATATTATATGATTAAGAAAACAACTCACTTTGATCTACAGGATATTGAATATAATTTCTCAGGACAGATGTAGGAGAGAGTGTTGTCCCTGGGAAGAGAGTAGCTTGAGTGATCAAGAGAGTACAGGTCAAGTGGGCAATGAAAGATCAGGAGCAGCCATAATCTCATCTCAAGGCTATTAGATAAGAAGTTACTATGTAGCACTCATATAAATGTCAAAATAAATGAGAAAGACATGGAAAACAAGCACTACAAGAATTTACGAAACCAGGCCATACATAATACTGGAGATCCACATAAGATGAGTATCAGAAACAAGACAAGCAGTTAGGAGAGCAGAAAGCAGACTCTGAAATGTTGAAAAAGCAGTGATGCTTACCTCAGGCAGGAAACTTGCAAAGACTTCCTGTCATGACAGAAGCCAGTCCCAGGAAATGGCCTGGATGTGGCCTTGGGAAGGGGTCCCAAGCTCCTGGGCCATGGACCAGCATCAGTCCATGGCCTTTTAGGAACCAAGTCACACGGAGGAGGTGAGATGCTGGCAAGCTAGAGAAGCTTCATCTGTACTTACAGCTGCTCCCTATGACTCACATTACTGTCTGAGCTCCAGCTACTGTCAGATTAGTGGCAGCACGAGATTCTCATAGGAGCTCAAACTCTATTTGAACTATGCATGTGAGGGATATAGGTTGCATGTTGCTTATGAGAATCTAATGCCTGATGATCTATCATTGTTCCCCCTCACCCCTAGATGGGACCATCTAGTTGCAGGAACAGAAGCTCAGGGCTCCCACTGATTCTACATCATAATGTAGAATGGTAAATGGTATAATAATTTTATTGTATATCACAATGTAATAATAATAAATATGAAGTGCACAATAAAGGTAATGCACTTGAGTCATCCTGAAACCATATTCCACTCCCAGTCCATGGAAAAATTATCTTTTGCAAAACTGGTTTCTGATGTCAAAAAAATTGGGGACCACTGGTCTTGCATACAAAGGCAATGAGTATTGCCCAGTCCAACAGGCAATAGCAACCTGGTTGGATTGGAGAACTTGTTGTAGAGAGTAGTTTTTGACGGGAAATGTACAGACAGAAATTTATGGACCATTTCATGGGGCAATAGAGAGTCAAGTTGCAACCATAATGTATAGCCAGCCATATAGCTTGTCTAAATTTGATGTTTGCTATTCACATTCCATTTGAAGACTCTTCAAAGGTGTCATGATGTGGGGTTGTTTATTTGAATGAATAAAGATATATTTCAAAAGAATCTCATAAGCATTTCTCTATGACTTTGCAACAATCTGCTTCTTCTCACCCCCACATGAAATGAAATTAGACTTTATATCTCATTATTGAGATTGAATGCTTTCCTGGGTTATTTGTTTGGAAGGGAATATAAATTCTCTACCCCCATTTCTGGCTTTTGAAAAGCCTGGCTAAGGAGACATACCTGTGGAAATGAGGAGGTTCTAACCTCATCAGTTTAAGTGGAGACCATTTAAATAATTACATTGCACTAAGTAATATATTGTGATGTCCTACGAATCAATGCCACTTTTTATGTCTTTTCTTTTCATTTGTATTAATGACTTCAACATCCTCTTATTAAAGGTAACCCTAAATATATCAAATATTAATAATGCCAATCCAGTGTACGTTGATTATGATTGAGTTCTTGATATTCTCCACATTTTCAAAGAATAAATACCACCTACATGTTACATCATTAGTTTTATTATTCCCCTTGGAAATATGCACCTTTGGCATATGTATGATTGGAAAGAAGCCATGAAAATATCCTCAAGAAAATTATTAACCTTAGGATAATGTATTAAGTTCACTCTTTTAATCTGCAACCCAAGTATTTCCATACAAAAATTGTAAGCTTATTCCTTTGTGAAAAAACTAGACATTGTTTTGCTTATGACTCAAGAGATTCTATAATTTTAAAAATGCATTCCAAGAAAGCCCTGATAGTAGAGGAAATCAGTAAGTATTAAGCATCTACTGTATAATAGCACTCTTGGACTATTTACAATCACCAAGTTCTCACAACAGACATATAATATATGGACCATTAAACTCGTTTTTCAGGATAAGGAAACAGACACCGAGAGGATAAATTTTCCATCTAGGGTCACACAGTTGGACAATGACTGGGTTTCACATCCAGGTCTTTCTAAGTCCAAAGTTCAATGCTCTTACTGCCTGTGTAGCCAACAATGACTGTGTGGCCTCTAGATTCTCAGGGAAGTGGGAAATGGAGCAGATCAAATATGAACACTTGAGCAAAGGAGCTGGCAGCAGGAGAGTAATAGCGGTCATCTGGAATAGATTGTATCATTTTTTTTTTCTATCTTCTTCCAACATTCAGTCTGTACATAGAGGTAGGATGTTAAGTTCATTTTGGCATAGGATTGAGCTTTCAACACAAAATGTAGTTACACCAAAATTTTTTTAAAATCTAAAGCTAGAAGATTTAGTAAAATACTTGGAGAGCCATTGTGGCATACTATTTGCAAAAATGACTACACATCTTCACCCACTCCTGCATCTGCATTCTTTACAATGTTATTCTTCAGAAACTAGAAGTACCAGGAATTAGGGTTTGCTTACTCACCTCTTCAATAAAACCGGATCATATAGCTTTCTTTGTTCAATAAAATGCATATGAAGTAATAATGTACTCTTTATTACTTTTTATTTTCAGAGGGCTTGCGCTCTTCTAATTATGTCTTGGATCTCACAGTTCCTATGTATATATGTCCAGGCTAGTCTCCTCTACCTGACACCCAGACAACTGAGAACCACTTGAGAGTGACTGTCCTAGGCCAGGCAGCTTCCACAGAAACCCAGAGCTGATAGTAGATCTAATAGTAAGCCTAAGATTAAAAGGCTAAACTCTACCAGCAGATGAGGCCAAATCATGTATAACGATAACACCTGGGTTTTTCTATCTTAAGATTTGGGATGCTAATTATGCAATAATTGCTAAGTAACGTAGCTGGTGAGCCATATGACTTAAAAAACAAGTAGCACATACCCAGAATCTCCATTTCAGGGAAATAGTGAATGTCAGTGGTAGAAGGAAAGATCATTCAGAAATTCTCTCTTCCTCTATGAAAAATACACAGTGCTTGAATATGCATTCTGTAGTGATTTATGATTGCTTATAATTTCTAACATGACTCAGAGATAAGAATAATTGGTATTTTTGTCTTTCCCAGAATTTAAATGTTGGGATAAGCAAAGAGGTTTTGTAGAAAGAAGTTTATACCATCTAGAAATATTACCTAGAAACTAACATCCAGAAGAGTTTATATACAAAGGCAATGACATGAGAATTATTCGTTATTTTAAAATGTCACTGTATAACTGAGGCAATGAAATAAGATTTCTCTCATAATGTACAAAAATTATTACATCCCAGGTGTTGTCTCATTATAGTAACTGAAAAAAACAATTCTCAGCCTTCCATTTGTGTCTTACCTTTATAGACCTTCTATTCTAAATGGGTTGAACCTGTCAGAAGTGTTGGGAGTTTTAAAATGAAAAGTTCTGCAAGAGAAAATAGGTTCAGTTTCTGTTGAACGAAAACATTTCAGAAAGCAGAAAACCAATATTCTTGTTCTTTTTTTCATGTAGGAGTTAGAATTTAATGAGCCATTAGATAGACTTGAATTAGGAGGATTTTAATTTTTGAAATGTCTCATAGATAAATAAAAGATGTATTCAAAATGTACACTGTTGAGTAAAGTTCTATATTTACTTATGTGTGTTTGTGTGTGTATATACATATATATTTAAAACCCTGACTATTTTAAAAAATAAGACATTTGTGATATTAAAATTATAAAACAGGATTATCGAAATATATCTGAAAGTGAAACAAATATAATTTAAAAGAAAAAAATAGTAAAATTTTTCTGGCTATAGGATGACATGATTGCTACAACTGAATACAAATTTGAGTTTTAAACTTTCTCAAAGGTCAGGCATAATGAAAAATCCTGGGAAATTATTAAGATTCTACTATACATTAGGCACCTGTTTAAGCATAATATCTATTTTATTTCACTTAATGTACAACACAATAATCCTATGACAGAAATACATAAGGCTGAATATCTTCTTTGCAGCAGAAGAAATACAGGTTTATAACTAGATAATTAGTTCATATCGTACCTTTGCCATTAAAAGGCCATGTAATATTTTCATGCTTCAATTTTCTCATCATTAAAATGAAAGTAATAAATAATGCATTTATTTATTTTTTCATGCAGTTAACATATTTTAATACACACTATTTTACAAAAAAATAGTTAAGAAATAGTTAACTCATGTGTGGGTGTTTTGTAATAAAGCAAATTCAACATAAACAAAGGTGCCAGGGATTTTTTTATTCCTCTTTAAAGTAGTGGAATAGTAAGCAAACTTAGAGGCAGCTCACAGTGTAGAGACAAAGGTAATTAGATAATTGAGTGGCCACAAAAGTGGTATAGATGATATATTAGTTTTTTAAATTGCTGTATACCAAATTACCAAAAACTTACTGTCTTAACTAATGTACATATACTGTCTTGCAGTTTCAGCGGGGTAGGACTACAAGCATGGCTTAGGTGCGTCCTCCGCTGAGGATTACCTAAGGCTGCAGTCTATGTGCGAGGCAGGCTGTATTCTCATCCGGAGGCTGAACTGGGAAAGACTCTACTTCTAAACTCCTTTAGGTTGCTGACAGAACTCATTTCCTAACAGCTGCATAACCGAGTACCATGGATTTTGTTGTTTCTTGCCACAGGGGCTTCTTCAATGTGACTGCTTACTTCTTCACATACACAAGTAGGGTCACTAGCTCAAGCTCGTTTATACGGCATAAGTAAAACAGGGGTGACACCACTTCATCTTTGTCATATTCCACTGGTCAGAACACGTTAGAGGTCCTTAAAACATTCAAAAGAGGAGATTATGCCAGGCATAAGTACAGGAAGTGAAAATTGCCGAGGATCATTCTGGGGACTATTTCTCACAGGTACTCAGAAGGGAATATGAAACATGAAAGTAAATTGTGTCAGAGAGGATCGTAATTAAAATGACAGTGAGACATTTGAGGCTATGAAATATGTATGAAATTTTACCTTGTGAAATGGAATGGCAGGAAGGCAAGAAGGTATTTCAGGTAAGTAACGTGAAAACTTACCAAGGGAAATGTATTTTAAATCTTATTGTCCCTCACACATTCTTTAATAGTGCCCTGTTAAGTAGCATAATCAATACACACCTTATGATCTATTTTAACATGTTGATCTATTTTACTTGTATGCACAGTACCTTTTTAATTTATTCAACAAAATAAAATTTATAATTTATCACAATTAAGAAGAAAATAAAAATGTATTGGTTCATACTCTATTTGTTGGTTAGAAAATTCTTAAATTTAAAAATGAACTGTTATATGAATATATGATATATGAATATAATGAACTGATATATAAATATAAAGAAAAAAATGAACTGATATATGAATATAAAGGAAAAGTGGAATAAAAAATATAAATGCTGATATGTGAATATATATTACTTTTCCTTAATAATTATAGCATTATTTATGTCCATGTTTTATGTGCCCTACTCATTCTTTAAAACATTTTATGTAGTATTTATCTGAATCATATATATTTCTTTTTTTTCTTCTTTTTTTTTTTTTCTGGTCTCCCTCTCTCTCCCAAACTGCAGTGCAGGGGCATAGTCACAACTCACTGCAGCCTCAACCTTCCCAGGCTCAGGTGATCCTCCTACTTCAGCCTCCTGCATAGGTGGAACTACAGGCACACACCAGCACCCCCGGGTAATTTTTTTGTTTTTTTTAGAGATGGTGTATCATCATATTTTCTAAGCTGGTCTTGAATGCCTACACTCAAGCAATCTAGCCACCTTGACTTCCCAAAGTTCTGAGATTACAAGCGTGAGCTACTATCCCCGGTCACATATATCTCTTTCAATTATTTAATCCAAAGATTTTTATTTTTATTTTAACTGAAAGCTTTAGTTTAAAAAATATATGTTTTTAATTGAAACTGTTCTTATTGAGTAAACTAAGGGCAATGACAAGTAACAGCTTCAGTCCTACAACTTTAGCATTGATAATGCTGTGTTTGACAATTCCTAAATTATTTAAGCCATGTTAGAGAAACAGACAATTAGGACTTCTTTTTATCTTTGACACATGGGCTTGCACTCACCTCATCTAAAAGTCAAGTCGAGGAACTTAGATACAAATTTATAATTGAAGCCTAAAATAGAAATAATAATTTTTACTATTAAAATAGTCTTAATCTTTTACTGGTCACAATAATATGGTAAATGCGTTAAAGAAACATTATAAACCTACATTGATTACAATACTATAACTTTTGTTTGATAGACAGTTATAGTCTAAATTATAGTCTAATTTAGTCTAATAATGCCAATTATAGTGTATAAAAAACTATAAGTATAAATTATATTATTTTTTCTTAATTGTATAAACTTGGCCTTTAACAGTAAAAACTTGTGTGTGCATGCTCCATAAGGTATTGAAAATAATTACTGCAATTTAATTAGGCAAATATAGAAAATGAGTCATTCAGTATGTAAAAGTGCAAACTCTGGATCCAGGACCTTTTAGTACAAACACCTACTCCACCATTATGATTTGTGTTGTCTTAAGCAAATTTCATGAACAGTTTTTTAAGTAATGTTTTTATTTCTAGAGATATAGGTCATTTCTAGATAGCAAATTCAAAGAGATAGCTGATTTTAACATTGGTAAAATATGCCTAAAATTAATTAGAGGTAAACTTGGTGTATACTACTATGGATGTGATCTAAACATTAAAAAGCAGCATATTTGTCAATGATATTTTTGAATTTAGTAATCGATCATTTAAATAATAATAATATATTATTGTCTTAGCTTTCAATAATTATTGAGAGATGTTTCTAAAAGCCACACAGTTAACCAAAATTAGTATATTTATCATCAAAATAATATGTTTCCAAGATTTCAGTTTGCCAAAGTTATAGTATATCTGAAAAGTCTCCTATTTTTTAAATTCTAAAATCTGATTCTAAAATTTTGTATTAAAAGCACATATTTTCACTCTGTTAAAATATACCCAACTCATAAAATTATGTATACTTTTAAAAAAACACGTTAAGCATATTGAGTTATCTTATAATCATTTGTCTTCTTATTTATTTATTCATTTATGTATTTATAGTTTGTAGTCAGCTTTCCAGAGCCGGTAGATATAGTGGCTTGTATCAGTGTTGTCACATGTGGGAGTAGTTAAAATTGATTTTGCAATTTTTGTTGATATTGATTAGAAAAGAAAGGTTATACATTTCTATAAAGTCTTTTACTCTACCAAAATTATTTATGCAATAGTAGTGACCCTTGATATTTTCAAATATACTTAACTCTCTAACCTTAGGCCTTTAATTTATGTAGATGGCTAAACCTAGTCAAATCAATAATAAGATCAGCATTATTACAACTATTACGTATTCATAAAAAGTTAAAAAATAAGATCAGCATAAATTTTATAGATATATATATATTAGTTTTATAGATATACATAGAAGATATTGAATATACTTTACAGATGAGTAAAAAGACTGTTAATTAAATAATGTATAGTGGTAAGTGCTTTTTAGAAATACAATTATAATCTTCCATAAATTTATCACAGAACATTCTTAATTTTAGATTAAGATGGTTAACAAATATGACTAGATTTTTTTTTCTTTTTAATTCAGGAATTCTTATAATCCCTTAGAAAAGCTTCAACTGACTTTTGCGTTTGGGAGAGATAAATTAGTCCCCCCTTTTTTCCAAGAATAGTTCCAACACCCACCCCTCAATGGATGCCTGAAACCTCTAACAGTACCAACTCTATGCACGCTATGGTTTTTTTTTTTTTTTTTTTTTCTAATAACCAAGGTAGCTGCTAAGTGACTATCAGGCAAGTAAAACAGACAGTGTGGATACACATTACAAAAGGATGGGCCATCTTCCCATGAGACAGAGTGGGACAACCTAAGAATTCATCATGCTACTCAGAACAACATGAAATTTAAAACTTATGAATTAGTTCTGAAATTTCTGTTTATACATTTAGGTCACAGTTGACCTCAGGTAACTGAAACCACAGGAAGTGAAGCTGTGGATAAGGAGGAACTACTGTACTTAGTTTACACTTTCTGAGTTCCATGTTTCTCTCTTTTTAAAATAATTTTCTCTTGCAAATATATTCTTGTTTGTGTCATTGCTTGTTTAATATCTTTCTCTCTCTCTAGTTCTAATATGGCAGAAAGCATGTCTGTTTCTGATCCACATTGAATTCCAGCAGTCAATACCTACCTGGCATATAGCAGCTACTCAATAATTGACTGACTGACTGATGACTGACTGACTCGCTGACTGACAGACTCGCTGACTGACTGAATGAATGAATGAATAAATGATTAAATGGATTTGCTTGAGAAATTTCTTACAAATAAAACTTGGGCAGAAGCATTGCATTATCAGCACTCAAGCATGCTATGATTATTTCAGAAGAAATACCTAGGCACATATAATGGATATTTTATTAAAATCATTTAAAAACCAAACTAGAGACATGTCATACAAATAATCAATAAGTTTTTACAGAGCCTATCATTGACAGTTCTGAAATAAGATACTTTTTCTAAAAGACATTTTGTCAATAAAAATTTGTGATTCCAATTTTAAAAATCCACTGTAGGTCATAATCTCCTGCTCAATGGTTCTTTGTTATGAGCCATCTTCCCTACAGCCTAACCTATAACATACACATTTTTATTGCACTAGGTATCTAGGAAAATAACTTAAATTTCTTTATAAAAGAGAATTACTTAAAAGGTAGGATTAGAGGCTGAAATTATCATTTGATTGCCCTTAGGTTCCTGCCTCAAGCTAGTGCTTCTTGACAGAGATATGAACTGTATAACTTTAGAAAAACAAGGAGAAACTGAGATGAACCAGGAAAAGGTAGATCTCTCACTATTACCACTTGGTTGTAAAGAATCATCCAAGGTCTTGGCTAGGTAATTTTTAATACTGTATTAGGAACATTCACTTTTATAACAAATCAAAGCAATGCTTCCTTTAAGTTCAGCTGCTCTCTGGAGATTTATTTCCAAATAATAAGGAATCTTAACCTATTTCACACTAGAAGGAAGTTAAATAATAAATGGAAATTTTGCTTTATTTCTACTCTCCTGTCATACCATTGTTACAGAGCTTTTCTGTCCTAAATTGCAGAATAAAGTCAATTCAATTCTTTAATTCACAACTGAAAAGATGGTAACACCATGCCCCATTCTTTTACTTGATAACAGAATGTTTCCCTCTTTTTTCTAAAATTTTCAGGAGGTAAAAATTAGACATGTTTAAGAGTAAAATAAGTAATAAGGGGCCAAGTACAATGATAAACATGTATTCATTCACTCACACATGACTTTCATTGAGTTTTGGGGTGCTAGAGCAGACGGTAGTGCAGGAGTAGGGAGTTGCCTACGTAAAAACACATAACATTGTTTTCAAGCACCAACACTCAGTTACATGAAATGGCTATTAACTTAAATATCAGTTAAAGAAGAGCCCAAAGGATACATGCCTTAAGAGGAATAACAAATTATTAAGCAAGACATACTAATTTTTAGGTACTGTTTTAACTTCATTCTGTATACATTATTAAGTCTAACAAAAGCTTTATGCAGTCAGTGCTATTACTATCCCCATAATACAGCTGAGAAAGCTGGATTGCTTGAGATAGGAACATATTTTCCCAAAAGTTTTCTTGTAGCAATTTCATAGCTTGATGCCTTAGATTTAAATCTTCATTCCATTTTGATGGATTTTTGTATGTAATGAGAGATGGGGGGTCTAGTTTCATTCTTCTGTAGATGTATATTCAGTTTTTCCAGTATCAGTTATTGAAGAGACTATCTTTTTCCCAGTGTATATTCTTGGCACTTTTCTTGAAAATTAATTCACTTAGGGTATGTCAGCAATATAGTTTGGCTCTGTGTCCACACTCAAATATTACTGAAAATTATAATTCCCAATGTCTGGGGAAAGACCTGGTGGGAGGTGACTGGATCATGGCAGCAGAGTTCCCCCTTGCTGCTCCTGTGATAGTGAATGAGTTCTCATGAGATCTAATGGTTTAAAAGTGTGTGGAACTTTCCTCTTCTCCTCTCTCTCTCTTACTTTGCCATGGTAAGACATGCTTGCTTCCTCTTCACCTTCCACTATGATTCTAAGTTTCCTGAGGCCTCTCAACTATGCTTACTATAAAGTCTGCTGAACTGTGAGTCAATTAAACTCTTTTTTTCATAAATTTCCCAGTCTTAGGTAGTTTTATATAGCAGTGTGAGAATGGAATAATAATACAAAAAATTGGTACCAAGAGTGGTGTACTGCTATAAATATACCTGAAATATGGAAGTGACTATGGAACTGGGTAATGGGCAGATGTTGGAACAGTCTGGAGGGTTCAGGAAAAGACAGAAAGATGTGGGAAAGTTTGGAACTTCCTAGAGACTTGTTGAATGGTTTTGTCCAAAATGCTGAGAGTGATATGGACAATGAAGTCCAGGCTGAGGTGGTCACAGATGGAGATGAGGAACTTATTGGGAACTGGTGTAGAGGTCAGTCTTGCAATGCTTAGCTAAAGACTGGTGGCATTTTGGCTCTGCTCTAGAGTTTTGTGGAACTTTGAACTTGAGAGACATAATTTAGAGTATCTGGTGGAAGAAAGTTCTAAGCAGCAAAGCATTAGTCACCAGATTGTTTCTAAAATATACTCTCATATGTGAAAGAAGAGAATATCTGAACCTGGAACTAATATTTAAAAGGGAAGCAGAGTATAAAAGTTTGGAACATTGGCAGCCTGTTCATGTGGTAGAAAAGGAAAATCAATTTTCTGTAGAAAACTTCAAGCCTACTTCAGAAATGTGCATAAGTAAAGAGAGCTAATTGTCAATAGTAAAGACAATGGATAAAATGCCTCCACGGCATTTCAGAGACCTTCACATCAGGGTCTCCCTTCACAGGTCCAGAGGCCTAAAAAAAAAAAATGGTTTTGTGGGCCAGGCCAAAGGCCCAGCTGCTCTGGGCAGCCTTGAGACGTGGCACCCTGCATCCTGACTGCTCCAGCTCCAGGCATAGCTAAAGGGCCCGAGGAACAGCTTTATCCATGGCATCAGAGAGTGTAACCCCCAAGCCTTGGCAGCTTCCATGTGGTGTTGGGCCTGCAGGTGCACAGAACCTCTGCCTAACTTTCAGAGGATGCATGGAGAGACCTGAATATCCATGCAGAAGTCTGCTGCAGGGTTGGAGCCCTCATGGAGAATCTCTTCTAGGGCAGTGCAGGGGTAAATGTAGGGTTGGAGCTGCCACAGAGAGACCCCACTGAGGCTCTGCATAGTGTAACTGTGAGAAGAGGGCCACCATCCTCCAGAACACAGAATGAGAGATCCACTAACAGTTTGCACAGTGTGCTTGGAAAAGCTGCAGTACTTAAAAACCAGCTCATGAAAGGAGCGATGGGGGAAGGATCCTGCAGAGTCACAGAGGCAGAGCTACTCAAGGCCTTGGGAGCACACCTCTTGCCTCGGTGTGCCCTGGATGTGAGTCATAGGAGATTATTTTGGAGCTTTAAAATTTAATTACGGCCCTGCATGGGAACTGTAGCCCCTTTGATTTGGTCAATTTATCCTGCTTGGAATAGGAGCATTTACCCAGTGTCTGTTCTTTTATTGTATCTTGGAAGTAACTAAAATGTTTTCGATATTGCAGGCACATATGTTGAAGGGACTTGTCTGGTCTCAGGTGAGATTTTGAACTTAAACTTTTGGTCAGTGATGGAATGAGTTAAGACTTTGTGGGACTGTTGGGAAGGAAAAATTGCATTTTGAAATATGAGAAAGATGTGAGATTTTTCAGGAGCCAGAGGTGGAATGATGTGGTTAGGCTTTGTGTTCCCATCTAAATCTCATTTTAAATTGTAATTTCCAATGTTGGTAAGGTACCTAGTAGGAAGTGATTGGTTCATGGGGGTAGACTTCTCCCATGCTGTTATTGTGATAGCAAGTTCTCATGAGATCTGATGATTTAAAAGTGTGTGGCACTTCCTCCCACCCCTCTCTCTCTTGCTCCACTAGGATAAGGTATGCTTGCTTTCCCTTTGCCTTCCACAGTGATTATAGGTCTACTGTGACCTCACATTCATGCTTCCTATATATCCTGTGGACATGTGAGCCAATTAAATATTTTTTCTTTATAAATTAGTATTCTTTTGCATAATTTGATCATTATATATAATTACAAATTTAAAGCTGTTATAGTTTATGTAATTCCTACAGTAAAAGCATCAGAAAATCTTTTGAAAAATAAATATAAATTTTTGAAAATATACATTATGGGGACTTGTAATATTTTTAGAATTTTTTGCAATGTACTAAACATTAACCAGAATATCTTATTCCCTGTTAGATATTTCTTTGTAGTTCACTAAATTTTCTTTTGTGAAATTTTTCACCTAAATTTTTCTTTTCATGATTTAATATGCTCATCATATTTTTCTTACAACATGTTTGTTTCCTGAATCCATTCCTTATAAAGCAAACATCCTAATCCTCAGTTAAACCTTGCAGTTCTTCTCCAAACAATTTGAAAAATTTGAATCACTGTACTTCATTAAAATTAGAGAGTAACTGTAAACATAATTTTAAAATTGATCTTATGAGGCTTTGTGTAATACAAATATTATCTCTCCTAATAAATCTCTAATTCTTATGCTTATGTAACTTAGAAATATACAAGGTGTTTACATTATGGACTTGCAAAAATGGTCCTTCATGACACTAAACACTATGAGCATTTATGACTCATAACATAATGTTGTCATTTTATTTAAGAAACATTTTCATTCTTTTAAAATGTTAAGTTTAGCATACTAAAAATCTATTAACCAAGAGTCACAGCAAGTGCTGCTCTTGGTTATTCATAACATTGTAATGCAATGTACACAAGTGGAGTTCCCTGCCAACAACTCCATTAGTAAGCCTAAACATCAAAAAGAGTAACTTTACTGAACTTGATGTGAAAACTGTCAATTGAATGACACCAATAGTATATTTAACAATTTTTTTTGACTTGAAAACAAATTAAAAATTATATTGGTGGTTATACTGACAGTAACTTATAATATGGTATATGGAGACAGGAAAATTTAAGAAGTTACTGAAAATTCTCGAAATGTAAAATAAAGGAAAATTTTCAAATGATAATTTAGCATTCAATATGTGTTCTGATATTCTTTTTTAAAGTCTTCAGTTTTTAAACACTTTACGTTTTAATACGTATTTTCATTTTGCTATTCTCTACCACTAACAGCTATAGGTAGCCAAAATTGTAGATTGAGAGTTTTGGACATTTCCACTGGTATAATATATTTTAATTGTAATACTACTTCATGTCACAACTTAAACTGAAACATATTTCATTTTTGTTTAAAAATTATAGTTAGAAGACCCTGAACATACCATTCACAAAAAATTGATTTGCCACAGATTCCTGTTACTCTTATTTCTCCTAAGTTATTGAGGTAGAAAATAGAGATTAATAATTGGTCCAGCATACTCAAATATACTCTTCTTCCCCATAATGCATAAATGTTTTACATTTATTTATTAATTTTATATTTACATCCTTCTTATATAGAAACATCAGGAATAGCTTTGTTATATAAAAGAATAATTCATGTGCAACAACTCAAGTTCTGGACAAATTACTTTTTCTGTCAGGAAAAACTAGGTCATCAGTGATATCAGTAGTCATTGTAGAATAGAAGGATTAAGTTCCCAATGCTATATGGCCCAGGTAAACAGACACGTTTATATAATTCCATGGACCATGTAGTTGGGATAAACATGTATTTCATTATGGAATGCAGAAGAAAATAGGATTAATTCTGGTACCAAGAAAATTAAGCTTAGTCTAAATGCATGGAATAATTTTAAAACTTAAAATTCTACTATGGCATATTGTCAACAGAACAGGATTTAGTAACTGATTAGAAAAGATTTGTCTAGATTCTGATCTTTTCTTAAAATTTACTCAGCTCAGTTATTCTCTCATGACAGTATTTAGCTCAGGCTCACAACTCTATGTAACTGAATTCTACAAAATCCAAATAAGCACAAAACGGATTGTTCTGTAAAGCTCTCAGAAACCAATGCAGGCTATAGACATCTATATTTCCAAGCATTGAAATCTGTACTAAATTTTTGACTTACAAAACTGTAAAATAATTAATGTGTCTTGTTTTAAGCCAATGAGTTTGTGCCATTTACTTGACAGTAGCTATAGAAATTTATAGACATACTACCTAATCTAAATCATTATGTTAAATCTGTCCTCAAATACTTGTCAAATCAATCCACCTCTTTTCACTTACATTACTATCTTAATTCAAGCCATAATTATTTTTTATTTATGTATTACTATATATGTTTCAATATTATATACTTACTTATTTTAATTTCCAGGAAAATTGTCAAAGACTTGGAAATGGGTAAAACAGGTTGTGATTTCCTTTTAGTAGAGTGCTGAACATTGCCTTGCAGAACCTCTGGGGACTTTGGAGTATGAGTTTTTGGTCTCTGAATTTCTTTCGACTATGTTATTTTACAGTTCTATAATGGTAAGTTTATCTCATTGAAATTGATATCAGCGCAAATAATTATTAACCATAGGAATGCAAATTATTAATATGATTTCTGCCCTATAGAAAAGTTAACCCCACATTTAACCTTTTTTGTCCCTTGGAGATAATAACCAGCTTTCATCTATTAGTAAATAAATTTTGGCATTAATGACTATAATGTAGAGCAAGCAAATGGTACATATTTCCTACTTGGGCCAAGAGCAAAACTGGGGGACTATCCAACTGAATTATCATGAATGTTGTTACCCTCACTAGTTAGTGGGTTAAAAATATGACTGGTATGTGATTATTTCATATTTGTAGATGTTATTTTCTTAAATTAAAAAAAATTACACTTTATTATTTATTATCTCAAAGTCTTATCACCAGCCATATCCTACTTAAAGACACAAGTAGCTCGTTTCTCTCTAAATAAACTTCAAATTTCTTAAACTAATATTCAAAGTCCTTCTGACATACATACCTGAAATCCTCTCTTCATCTTTCAGCAGTCTCTCCTATTTGTATTTCAGATTCTCACCTTTTTTTACAGGCTGTTACAGGTGTTATGCTCTGCTTCATCTCTTAATTTTGCCTGAACATCTTCATCTATTTGTCTATGAGAAAATCAATCTCACTATAAATTTTATTATTTTATGAAAGAAATTTGGGACTTTTGATAGGAAAAATATGGATACACAAAACCTTGTGGGTTTTGAGGCACCTATATAATTTTTTAAATCTACTAAATAATTTCAGTTTTTAAACTATATGCAGAAGAATCATAATACACAATATGTTATTAAATAAATGAGAGTTTGCTGAATTATGTTTTGTATTTCTGCAACAATGACTAAAATAAATTATTTTCTCTTAACTTGATAAAACTTCAATATTTAAAATGAATATTATAATATGACTTGGGAATGTAAACTGCTAAATGCCAAATATTTTTAAAGAATATTAATATTATTTGCCTTTAATTATAAAATTCAAATGGTTATAAACAACTATAACATACTGCATAACAAACATTTATTTTGCTTACATTGTAATAACCGTTTTCCCATAGAGCTAGAACATTAGACATATTATTTTTTATAAACAATAACATTAACAATTTGATTATATTTATGTTTACAAACATAAACAAATGTATGA
Source organism: Cacajao melanocephalus (assembly GCA_963573385.1). Taxonomy (NCBI): domain Eukaryota; kingdom Metazoa; phylum Chordata; class Mammalia; order Primates; family Pitheciidae; genus Cacajao; species Cacajao melanocephalus. The sequence continues at coordinate 28,392 of CAUYLG010000824.1, forward strand.
ATATATAAGACTTTCCTTTTTCATTTATGTGTCCCTCTTGTATCCAAATCATATTGAACGTCTAGCATTATTTTCTGAAGTTATGTAATTCTTTTTTGATATTTGAAAGAAAAATGTGAATAGCAGAACTACAAGAAGGGAAAAAAATCATTATTTTCACTGATACTTCAGGGAAGATAAATATGTTCTCTAACCTCAGCATAAGTCAACAGAGAGTTTTCTGAGTACAACTTGCAGTATTCTGACTAGCGTCTCAGAAGTGTATGCTCTGTGAGTTTCAAAATTCTGTCAGAATTATTCTCTACAGCTTCTGAGCCTCCAGAATTTTAAAGTTTAGTTTTTATTTCAAAGCCTCATTATTTCTTCTGCACCATAGTACCTATTAGACAATAATATAGCAAAGGACGAGCCAGATTTCACAGTCTTAAAATTTTCCCTTTATATCCAAAGTAGTAAAAATTATGAATTGAAATGAAGAGTTGGGAAAAGTGAAATCCAGAAAAGTAGGATCACATAATCATTAAACACCATCATATATTATGGTTCCTTTTTATAACCTATGAAATGTGCTTAGGTTACACATTTATTCTCTATTGAGGATACAAAAAAATAAAACAAAGCAAGGGAGAATAGTGATAGAATATTTTCTTGTCCTGAGAAATTGTTCCTCTGATATTTTAAAATATGCTGATTTTAAATAGAGCAAAATCCCAGGGAAGTAAACTAACTATCTCTGCAATATATATACCATACATTTTTTGATACTATTTTTTTTTTTTGCTTAGATTTTTTAATAAGTACTTCCATTGTTTATCTTGCTGAATGATTGGGAATTTTTACTTGATTTGTTTTCTCTCATGCTGGAATTTCAAATTCCAAAATCTAATAATTAAGAAATAATTCATTAGTTGATTTCACTACAAAAAAGAGGCTATTATAGAAAATGTATTGTCAGTTCTGCTTCTAGTAACAGCTCCAAATCATTTTCTATTTCATTAGAAAAATAATAATTCTAAAGATTTATTTTTTTATGAATTTCTAGGAAATTTTTATAATAATAATAGAAAACAACAATATGAAATCTCATTCTCAAGTACTAGATACTTAATTACTAAACAATTTTGGAATGTATCATTGTATTTTTGAAATGAAAAGTCTACTTTACAATTTGTTAAAGAGAGTTTGCTACATAAAGTGAAATGAACACTTTATATATTAGCTGGAGGAAATATTCAACAAATAAAAAATGTAATATAGATTTTCTTTGGTCTTATATTAATATTTAGCACAATTGAAAAAATTATATAAATGTATTTATATAAGAATATCTAGAGTGTAGATTATAATTATTGTGACCAATAAATTAAACATCTATTGAGTGCTTCTGAAGTATACAAATTACCATAATAGAAAAACAATAGCAAGTTATAAATAATTAATATTTTGTCTACTTGTTAAGAGATAACTCTTTAGTCCCAGCAGGCTGAGTGAGTAATAAGTTTTTTTAATGATGGTATCTCAAAGAGTAGGAAGGCTGAGGATTACTAAATTTCTTTTATGTTGTTAAAGCTCATATTTTTATTCACAAAGGAAAAAGATAATCTTGCAATTTATCTTCATATATGTATATTATTGCATCTCTGTTCAATAGCAAAAAATAAAATAATTAATTTTGTGTTTAATGTATGTAAAACACTTGACAAATGATTCCAGTGAAATTACTGATATATTTAAGAGTAGAATCAATAAAGTCTTCTGGGACAGAGGCCATTATTCTGTTTAACAGTACTGACCTAGATATAATAAGGTAGAAAGGAACATAAAGATTATGTACTTTAGTCAACTTATTTTACAGATAAGAAAACTGTGAGCTGAGACCAACAGGGGTTAGTTTATCCGACAAAATTTTGTATAGTTAGTTATTGGCAGAACTGTTACCAAGATCTAAGTTTTCTAAGCTCATTCCAGTATTCTGTCTACTATATCATGATAGACTTCTTATTTAATAAAACCAAAATATTATTTAAAAAAATATCCTAGAAAAACTTATTTTACATTAATCTTATTATGTTAGAGAAATAGTAAAACTCTTTCCTTCATATAATATTATATATTTGTAAATTACTTTATTCAGAGAGTGTATTCAGATATTCAATATTTCCAAATAAATTTCCCGGATATATTTTAAGTGAATATTTGAAATACTAACACAACCGAAATGGGAAAGTGTGAAGATGTATATTCTCTGATTCTTGAAGAACTCTCTCAAGTCCTCTTCAGAGGTTGTTGAGCATACAGTATGTTTCAGGCACCATACAAGACATGTAAAAATCAGACCAAAGAGATATAAAGTTTAGATCATGACTGATTTTGGTAATTCCATTAGGGGGACTAGAATTTTCCAGAAAACTGTGAAGTGTCATTTTATATTGGAGCATAATGCAGATCAGCATTGTATTTTACATACATTACTTAGACAAGTGCAAGATGAAGTGTATAGAGAAAAAATTAAAAGCAAGAAAATAAGTTGAATTAGCAATCAGAATTAGCATGGAAGGTTCCAAAGTAGTCATGTGTGAATGACAAGGCAATGACAGTGAACATAAAGAGAAGGTAAATGGATCAAGACATATTAAGTAAATAAAATTCTAGGTTTCAATGTCTAAAGAAGAAAATGAGATGGTAAAATCATCAAGAACATACCCCAGATGCTTGGCCCTAACAGTGTGGATAGTCATGCATTTAGCAATAAATAAAACACAGAAAGAGAATTCAGAATTACTGAATGTAAAAATTATAATTTCCATTTTAGACATTGAGTCTGAGGTGCCTGTGTATCATTCAAATGGTGCTGACAGCTAGTAGAATTCAGAAATGTGGGTCCAGAGAGTTAATGTTTTGGAGACCATCAACATATAAGTGGTAGCGGAAACTTGTGATGTAAATAAAATATCCTAGGATTTGGATATAAAGCAAAAGCACATTGGCTAAGATTAAAACTCTATTCTATGTTTACATTCAAGGGACAATCTGAAGAATGATAACTTGAAAATGAAATAATGAAGTAACAAATAGGAGTAACAGCAAGAAAAAATTGTGAGTAGCACACTCCAAACACAAGGTGGAGCTCAAGGTTCCTCTTTGCTATTCCTTAATGTTTTCATTAAGGATGGGCCAAGTTAAAGGGCACCATTATTTTTCTACACAAGATGTGGCATGGTCTTCTTTTTGCTATTTGTTTCTTTGGTTTTTCTCTTATATTTCAGGAATATGGCCTTAAGGCCAAAGTGTAAACATAAGTCAGTAAAATTTTGGGTATATAATACCCAGATGAGCTTTAGGCATTAAGGCAAATCAGTCTCCTGTCCCTACCCTACTGCTGCCCTCATTAACTTCTATCACCATTACTTTCTCAAATTGTAACTTTTTGGATGACCTGCATCAAAATCGCCTAATTCAACCACCAGTCTACTGGATCAGAATGAAGTGGAGGGGGAGGTGTCTGGGTAAAATGCATTTAAAATAAACACCCCTTATGATTGTTAAGTTTCCTAGTATTTAGAACAATTGATTAATATGTGAAATATAAACATGGGCCTAAAAAAATGGGCCATAAGTTTCAGGGTCGAAATCTGCTTGTTCAACAATATCCAGTAGCCACTTGCTACATGCTGCTGTTGGGTACTGATATTATTTACAAGTGAATGAAGAACAGAATTTTTAATTTTATATAATTATAATTAAATTGAAATCTAAAACCTTATGCCTCTGTCAGTATAACTTTTGAGTATATCTGGAACAACTTGATTATATGAACATATTTTAATACCATAAATATTGTGAAAATTAAATACATATATGCATTTCTGATAAAAATCTAGCATATGGATTGATATGTGCTATGTTTAAGTACAAACTGGATTTTGAAGATTTGACATAAAAAAGAATGTAAAATATTCATTAATAATTTTATACTGATTATTTTTTGCAATGATATTGATAAAAATTAAGTATAAATACATATATAAATAATTTATGACCATCACATAAATAATAAATACATAACATCTAAATGATAATACATATAGCAATATATGCAAATAGTATATAATATGGATATGTAATATATATTTATATTACATGTTATACAATAAAACATTTTATTGCATATTAGATAACACCAATACAGAAATATACATATAAGTATAAGTAAATAAATAGTATAAAATAAAATATCTTTCAAAATTTTTCTTTTTCTTTTTGCTGATTTTAAATGTGGTTACTAGACACTTAACATATGTAGTTCACATTTTACTTCTTTTAAACAGCACTGAACTAAACAAAAGTAATTCCACACGTGAGATTTCTACTGCTGCATAACATATTACCAAAAATCTAGCGTCTTGAAACAATCATATTTATTATATTGTAGTTTCCATGATTTAAATGTCTGGACATAGATGAGCTGTGTCCTCTGTTCGGGCTATCATAATCACTGTGTTAACCAGGCTACATTCTCATCTGAAGGATCCACTGGAAAAAAAAAATCTCTTTCCAAGTTTATTCAAGTTGTTAGCAGAATTTATTACACTGTGAGTGTAAGATTAAGACCTTCAGCTGTTACAGGAAGCCTGAGTTTTTTGCCTTGGAAGCTTCTCCGTAGGTAATTCACAACACAGTGGCTTGGTTCTTCAGAGCCAGCAAGGAGCAAGAGCAACTCTAGTGACAGAGATTTACAGAACATAATGGCATCATAGGAGTAATATCTCAACACTCCGAAGTGTGGAAGAGATAAAATGTAACCTAAGTACAGAAGAGATATCCCTACACCATTGCCATTTTCTATTGGCTAGGAATAAGTCACAGGTTCCACAGGTTTCACCCAAGTGGAAGGGATTATACAAACGCATGAACACCAGTAGGCAGACATTGAGGATTACTGTAGGGTTTTCCTGCCATTTATCTGCAGCTTCATGTCCATCAACATTAGGAACAAACCACATTGCCAGTTGGCATAAGAAATTCTCTTGCTGCTGAGCTTTCATGAGGTTAATTGAATTGTACCTTAGCACTCCTCTTAGAACAACTCTGCATTACATATTAACATAATCATGAATGTAACTAACTCAAGGTATATAGAGAAAAAGTAAAGTTGTTTCCAGCAACACAAACTGCAAGTAGTTATTTCATTTTTTTTCATATAAAGATAATAACTGAAAAGGTAATGCTAGTATGTGTGACAATATGTAATTAATGCTGTTGTTGAGAGAAAAGTAAAGACCATTTTTCTTAGGCAAAACTAGGTCAACTCATATTATGGCTATATTTAAGTTTTATTGCTACTCACTTTTTTAGCTACATTCATTAATAGAAAATTTTAAAAATTTTGAAGAAAATTTAATTTCATTATGTCAGTCAGGAAGGCCTCTATCTCCTAACCTTTTGTTACTGATAGCAATTTTATGCTAATATACATTTCCTAAGACTACAATTGCTACAGCAGAATGATGCATTATTAATAAAATAACCTTACATAAAACAACCCTAGGACCCATGACAGAGATGACCCTTGGTCAAATATTTGAGGATCCCCTGAGGTTGAATGTAGTTCCATAGGTTGAGATGAAATAGATTTTCCTCTCTACAGGCTGGGGAAAATGGATTTTCCTCTCTAAGAAAACTGAACTTGCATAGAGAGATTTTGACAATTTTATGTATTTGTATGACAGGAAATCTTGTAATTTCAAAGACGTGAATCATTTGCATACACGTACATGAGATTAGTATTTTTTGTTTGTTTGTGGTATTAGTAAGTTTAATCTTTGGTGCAAATAGGCTTAATAATCTTAATTAGTAAGTTTAATCTTTGGTGCAAAAATGCAGCTTAATAAAAATGAAGGCATGGCAAATAATAAAATGAAACGTACAATCAATAGCTATTCAAGTGAAGTATTAACACAAAATATGTTACATGGAAAGTAATTTTCTTCCTATTGCATAACATTCCAGTTACAAATTTATCTCAGTTGTATAAATTTTCTATTTATTCTTCATCTTAAAAATAGTAATTTGAATTTAATTTTTGGTCACTTTTTCTAAAATTATAAAACTTCAATAATTATTTTGTAGTTTGTATCTTTACGTCTTACATGAATTAAATTCACTGGCTAGTAAAAAACAGTGTAAATGTAATGAGTTTAATAAAAATTACTAGTAATATAAAGTCAGGATGTTTACAACGTGGGTCAGTTATCCCTGTGCACATCTCAGCATTTGCTAAAAAGAAAATAGGTAACTTTAAAAACAGAAGAAGAAAGAATACCAGTATATTCTTATACTTACCTATTTTTTGGTTACTGTTGGTTTATGGTATTTTTATAAAATGGGCAATGAAAAGAGGGTATTTAGGAGAGCATAGATATTTCAAACAAAATTTTACTGTACTGTTACAAGGTACTAAAAACATAATTGATTATAAATAGAAAAAATCAGCTTTATAAGAAGCTTCCATATTATTGTCCAAGAATAGTATTTTAGAAAAGAGCATAATAAGCTGTATTCCAACTGAGAATATAATATTACAAATACTGTACCACATTTCAAAGACATATATAGTTCTCTTTCGTGAATTAATGAGACAATTTAACAAAGTCTTTAAAACTTTTATTTTGACAACATAATAGTTAACGTTTAAATACATATAGGGCTGGTAGTTGAAGAGTCTCATTAACGAGAAACTGTCAACAATATTATTTACTTTCTCACTGCGTCATTAATTGCACTCAATCTATTATTTCATGATTCAATATTATATTGATAACCTGGGAGAGCCCATAAAAAATATTTGGTTAGGAAAGGTGAACAAATAATCTCACAACCTGAAATTGTATTATATCATGTCATATTCTTTTATTTATTGCTATATTATAGCATATGTTTATTGTTTATTTTCATTAATGCTGTGTAATTAGTCATCCTAAACTTCATCATATAAGATAACCATTTTGTTATTTTTTCATAATCTCACTTGCCAAGAATTTAGAGCAGGGATTGGCTGGGAGGTGGAGTTTTTTTTTAATGTTTTTTGCTTTATGTTATTTACTTTATTTTATTTACGTTTAAAAAATTTTACTTATTTATTGTGTATTGGAACAGGAGTTTGCTAGGTGGTTATGCTTAATTTGTTGCCAGCTGCAGCCCTTCAAAAGGCTGCATCAACCTGATGGCTGAGCTAGGCTGAAACACCCTAGATGACTTCACGCTCAGGTCCTGTGTTTCAGTGTTGCTCTATGTGGCCTCTTCACGCTGTTTAGTTTGAGCTTTCTCACAGCATGGTACCCTCAGTGTAGTAGAATTTCTTATATGACAACTAAATTCATGAGTGAAAATGGTAGTGATAGGGTTTGCAAGTGATCAACCTGGAAGAAGCCTTAGCATTACTTTTATTATATTCTGTTGAACAGAAGGAGGTCAAATTTATTGCCAATTTAACTGCTTCAGTCTTATTAGAATACTTAAAAAAAAAAATCTGAGTGATTTGATTTCTGCTTGTCTCTAAAACATTTTCTTACTTCTTCTTTCTCACTAGACTCTGGAATTAGTGTTCTTAAATTGTTCCTCCAAAGGAAAGCTTTTGCCATCACCTAGGGTCTTCATGTATGTTTTCTTATTCTTAGAATGCTGCTATGTGATAGCCCAGCACAAATGTTCCCTGTAGTATGACATTTTTACTATCTTATTTTACTGGGTATCACATTCAACTCTTGATTATCATCTTTTATTCATAGTTTTCTTAATGATTTATGATTATATCTATATTTATATCTACACATAAGTATATATTTTATTTGTCCATTTGTTTATCTATCTTCTCCATCAAAGTATAAGCTCCACGAGAAAACAACAATTTTGTATAAATTTCTGTTTAGAACGTAAGTAACATACCACTGTCGCAAATGGTATTCACCTATTACATATTTATTACAGAAATGACAAGAAAATAGTGTGATAATCTAATGTTAAATAAAGAAAAGGAGATTTTCAATCTGAATGAGTGAAATGAAACTTCCGTGTGTGTTTGTGTGTATGTACTTGCGTAGGCATGCAATTGTGTTGAGAAAGTCTGGAAGATTTATCAGAATATTAGTCTAACATTTGATCTTTGGATAGCTGTATTATTAGTGAATGTTTGACTATTCCCTCTTTTACTATGTTTTTAAAAAATTACATATGAGTATGTATATTTATTCTAATAAATTTGAATTTTTTCTCATGTTACTCTCATCATACTTTAGACTCTTTGTGTGCCAGATGAGTATTTTAAACTTCCATGCCTTATTTTTACTACAACCTATTTTTCTGCATCATAAAAGTAACTCATGTTCTACTTTTGTGTAAGTTGAAGCTAATTAGGTTTGATCAATATATTAATTTTCTTTAGGGATACATTCAAGTAATTTCATAAACCATAGAGAAAATTAATACCCACTTTGCCCTTGGCATAATACTTTCTCCTCTGCTATTTAGTAAAAATGGATCACATAAATGTTAAATGCATGCTATTCTGCTGACAGTGATATGTAAAGAAAGCCCTCATGCTATTAAGCTAAAGTTGAAAGAGTAGAGCTAAAGAAATTTCTCCATTGTAAGAGAAATGTGAGCTTTGCAGAAAGTAAATTGGCTAGGAGAAATTCAATGAGGTGCCATCTAAAATGAGTAGATAAAGTAAAGAGAATGCTTTGTAGAACCCGTGAGAAAGCAATTTAGATATTCATGGTGATAGCTCAGATGCCTGGATGCCTAGAAGTAATCTAAATCTGAAACTACTTGAAGGATAGTGAACAGAAACACTCTGTCTTGTATCATTTTTGTGTTTATCTTTACTTGTTGATCTGTCATCCTGGTTAATCATTTGCTATTTATAGCATCTTTCCATTAAAAATAGTGGAAGAACAAAGATTAGAACTCCAAAAACCAAAGTAGTTTCCATGAATGGAAATATTGTCTTCACGTCCGGTATTCACGACCACTGCTTAACTTTTCATTCTGTTTCAAATACCATTGAAAACATTTTGACAAAGTTACTTTCAAGCCAGTATTCATTTGTGTTCTGACATTAAATAAAACTTGAATGTCCAAAGAATTAAACTTCTACGTTAAATGTCTTTGCTAAATAATAGATCAAAACATTTCATTATGTATGAATCTATAATTTTTCCTCTCTGTCATTTATTATTTATAATCAGCATGATGTCTGTTAAACCATGTATATACATTATCTAATTTAATGCCTGTGAACACTGAATAAGCTAAATTATATGAAACTCCTTTTAAATGTGAGAAGTGAAGCTCAAAGATCACTGAATTTGTTCAAATTTTGAACTAGTAATAGAGAAAGCTGGTATTTGAATCACTTCTCCTTAGGCTAAAATCCAAATGAATTAATGATATAAATATTAAAAACAAAATCATCAATGTGTTAGAAATTTGATGAACAAGTTTTTCATTTTAGCATTAAAAGAGTTTCCTGAAGCAAGAAAATGTAATGCAAGAATGTGTAATGGTAGATTTGACTGCAAATAGTTTTAAATTACATGGCAACAAACAGAACCGGCCAGGCACAGTGGCTCCCACTTTTAATCCCAGCAACTTAGGAAGCTGAGGCAGGAGAGTCACTCGAGCTCAAGAATTCAAGAGCAGCCTAGGCGATTTGGTGAGACTTTGTCTATACTAAAAATAAAAATAAGTTAGCTACGTGTAGTGGCACACACCCTATAGTCTCAGCCGTTCAGGAGGCAGAGGTGGGAGTATCACTTGAGCCTGAGAGGTTGAGGCTGCAGTGAGCCAATGATGGTGTCTACAGCCTGAGACTGATGGCACTATGCCTGGGCAACAGAGTGAAACCGTGTCTCTATTTTTAAAAAATAATAAAGAATAATAATAATAATAATAAAGGAAAAAAATCAGAATGATAAAATGCAGACAAAATTAGCACTACATGTTGTATTAAATAGCAACATTTTAAACTGAAAACCAATTTTAGCAACTTAAAAAACACTGCTAATAAATATAGGAAATTAGGCAGGACATATATATTGCAAAACAAGAAACATAAATGGAGCATTAACCCATAAAAGTATGCTGAGATATGTAGTAAGTAAATATGTGACTATTTTAAAATTGAAAAATCATTTTTAGCTAATGATGTAGACATCATCAATGAAAGAAAGATATAGAGGCAAAAACATTTACCAAAAAAGAAGTTTGCTTTGAAAAAAGTGACCAGAAGTTAAGGCTTTAAAACCACTGCTCACCAAATTAAAAAATAAAAATGAAACACAAGTAAAAATAATCACTGAAGTGAAAAAAATACACAACAGAATTATCAAATTTATTAGGTTTGCAGTAAGCTATTTATGGTGAACAATTTTCCTACACCACCATCATAACCAACAAGGCCATATTATATCTTTAGATAAAACCTAAGCAAAATCATGACAAGAGTTGTCTCATTTAGGGACTATTAATTTATGGAAAAATGCCTGATATTTTATTAAGTTTGGAGCCTAGAATTAAACAGAATGACCCAATTATTTACAGTTTATCACTCGATGAAAAGTGTTTTGTTTCATTTTGTTTTCTCACTGTGGGATGTAATAAACATGCCTACCAATAATGGATTCAGATCAATGTCAACATTGGTTCCACAACTTAGAAAGTGAAACAGGTTTGTATTGTGAAAGGTAGGAAAATGGGCAAAGTCATACACAGCTAGTATACGAGCAAATTGGCATGTTTTTCCATGTTAACAATGATCTTTAAAATACACTTATATTTAACCTAGAAATTTCCTTCCAGAAATTTAATATAGAAAGAATTGGACAAATGAACCACAATTTGTATTACAAGATTGTCATAATGGTGTCATTTATAATATCTGAATATTGGAAACAGCATCCTCATGTCAATCTTTGAGGATGGATTAAATTTTAGCATATTCATTAAATCAAATAACATTTACTGATTTAAAATTATGATGCCAATCTCTTTAATGGAGATTGGCCAGTAAGTATAATGAAGTAATAAAATTCTAAACCTTGTTTGATCCTTGTTTTGAAAATACTTATCTATCACTCTTACACATTAGTATCAATATGAAAGACTATACATAAATGTTTGCCATTATTAATACCAGATAAATCCTTTTTGACTATTTGATATTCAACATTACATCTTAAACATAAAAGAATGAATATGCAATTTCTAAAACATTGTCAGAAAGGTGACAAAACTGAATTGTTTTTTCTTTTTTTCAACTTTTGCTTTAGGTATGGAGGTACCTTATGTAGGTAAACTCATGTCATTTGGGTTTGTTGTACAGATTATTTCATCATCCAGGTGTTAATCCTAGTACCCAATAGTTATTCTGCTCTTATCCCTCTTTCCACCTATCACCCTCAAGTAGAACCCAGTATCTATTGTTTCCTTTTTTGTGTTCATGAGTTACCATCAGTTAGCTCCCACTTACAAATGGGAACATGCAGTGTTTGGTTTTCTATTCCTGAGTTATTTTGCTCAGGATAATAGCCTCCAGTTTCATCTATGTTCCTGCAAAGACATAATCTCATTCTTTTTTATGGCTGCATAGTATTTCATGGTATATATGTCTCACATTTTCTTTACGTATTCTTCATTGATAAGCGTTTAGGTTAACTCCATGTCTTTGCTATTGTGAATAGTGCTGCTATGAATATTCATGTGGTAGAATGATTTATATTTCACTGAGTATATACCAGTAACAGCATTGCTGAGTTGACTGGTAGTTCTGCACTAGTTCTTTAATAAATTTCCATACTGCTTTCCACAATGGTTGAACTAATTTACATTCCCAAGTGTATAAATGTTCCCTTTTCTCTGCAACTTCAAAGCATCTGTCATTTTTTACATCTTAATACTAGCCATTCTAACAGGTGTGAAATGATGTCTCATTGTGGTTTTGACTTACATTTCTCTTTCATATGCTTCCTGGCTGCATTTACGTCTTGTTTTGAAAATTTGTCTGTTCATGTCCTTTGTCTACCTTTTAATGAGATTGTTTTGTCTTGTAAATTTGTTTAAGTTCTTTATAAAGTCTGGATATTAGACGTTTGTCATATGCAGTGTGCAAATATTTTTCTTCCATTCTGTAGGTTGCCTGTTTATTTTGTTGCTAGTTTCTTTTGCTGTGCAGAAGCTCTTAAGTTTAATTATATACCATTTGTCAACTTTTGTGTTTGTTATGATTGCTTTTTGTGTCTTTGCCATTAAACCTTTGCTTGTTCCTATGTCCACCATGATATTGACTAGGTTGTCTTCCAGGATTTTTATAGATTTGGGTTTTGCATTTTAGTTTTTAATTCATTTTGAGTTTGATTTTTGTATATGGTATAAGAAAGGTTTACAGCTTCAGTCTTCTGCATATGACTAGCCAGGCATTCCAGCATCATTTAATGATTAGGGAGTCTTTTCCCCATTGCTTATTATTGTAAACTTTTTCAAAGATAGATGGTGATAGGTGTGCGACCTTATTTCTGGGCTCTCTATTCTGTTCCATTGGTCTATGTGCCTGCTTTTGTACAGGACTGTGCTGTTTTGGTTACTGTAGTCCTGTAGTATATTCTGAAGTTGGGTAACATGATGTCTCCAGCTTTGGTTTTTTTTTTTTTTTTTTGCTAAGGATTACCTTGGCTATTTGGACTCTTTTTCAGCTCCCTATGAATTTAAAACTTGTTTTACCTAGTTCTGTAAAGAATGTCAATGGCAGGTTGATAAAAATAGCTTTAAATCTGTAAATTGCTTTGGGCAGTTTGGTCATTTTAGTAATATTAATTTTTCCTATACGTGAGCATAAGATTTTTTTCCATTTGTGTCTTCTCTGGTTTCTTTGACTGGTATTTGTAGTTCTCCTTGTAGAGATCTTTCACTTCCCTAGTTAGCTGTATTCCTAGGTATTTTATCGTTTCTGTGGCAATTGTGACTGAAAATGCCTTTCTTGTTTGGCTCTTGGTTTGACTGATTTTGATATCTAGGAATGCTAGTGATTTTTGTACATTTATTGTGTATCCTCAAACTTTTCTGAAGTTCTTTATCAGCTAATAGAGCTTTTGGGATGAGACTACAGGGTTTTCTAAATATAGAATCATGTTGTCTGCAAGCAGGGATGGTTTGACTTCCTCTGTTTCTATTCAGACGCCCTTTCTTTCTTTTTTTGTTGTTTTTTAATTGTACTTTAGGTTCTGGGGTACATGTGCAGATCATGCAGGATTGTTGCATAGGTGCACACATGGCAATGTGGTTTGCTGCCTCCATCCCCCCATCACCTATATCTGGCATTTCTCCCCACGTTATCCCTCCCTGACCTCCCCACTCCCCCTCACTGTCCCTCCCTTGGCCCCCCTCAACAGACCCCAGTGTGTGATGCTCCCCTCCCTGTGTCCATGTGTTCTCATTGTTCAACATCTACCTGTGAGTGAGAACATGCAGTGTTTGATTTTCTGTTCTTGTGTCAGTTTGCTGAGAAAGATGGTTTCCAGATTCATCCATGCCCCTACAAAGGACATGAACTCATTGTTTATATGGCTGTATAGTATTCCATGGTGTATATTTGCCACATTTTCCTTGTCTAGTCTATCATAGGTGGGCATTTGGGTTGATTCCAGGTCTTTGTTATTGTAAACAGTGCTGCTATGAACATACGTGTGCATGTGTCTTTATAACAGAAGGATTTATAATACTTTGGGTATATACCCAGTAATGGGATTGCTGGGTCAAATAGAATTTCTATTTCTAGGTCCTTGAGGAATCGTCACACAGTTTTCCACAGTGGTTGAACTAGTTTACCCTCCCACCAACAGTGTAAAAGTGTTCCTATTTCTCCACATCCTCTCCAGCATCTATTCTCTCCAGATTTTTTAATGATCACCATTCTAACCAGCATGAGGTGGTATCTCAATGTGGTTTTGATTTGCATTTTTCTAATAATCTGTGATGATGAGTATTTTTTCATATGTTTGTTGGCCTCATATATGCCTTCCTTTGAAAAGTGTCTGTTCATATCCTTTGCCCACTATTGGAGGGATTAGTTTGCTTTTTTCTTGTAAATCTATTTTAGTTCTTTGTAGATTCTGGATATTAGCCCTTTGTCAGATGGGTAGATTGCAAAAATTTTTTTCCCATTCTGTTGGTTGCCGATTCACTCTAATCATTGTTTCTTTTGCTGTACAGAAGCTCTGGAGTTAAATTAGTTCCCATTTGTCTATTTTGGGTTTTGTTGCCAAGGCTTTTGGTGTTTTAGTCATGAAGTCCTTGCCTTT